>OX359277.1:45682637-45997637 GCA_947179155.2 Hedera helix
TTTCGAAGGAAGTAGCACCTTGGACAAGGGCAGATCTCCAAATCTAAGGCTGAGCGAGCGTACCACCATGTCTTGTGGCGAGTCGATTGCGTAACATGAAATAGTAATATAGAGAGGGACAACGCTCAGATAATAATGTCTCCATAACCATGTTTTTCTTGATGGACTAGGACCAGGACTAAGCCCGTCGACTCAACCCTCCTTTATATAATAATCAAAATCAAAACTACTTAAAAATCTGTTTAGCAAAAATGCCTTTCTCATTGTGTGGTATGATAACGTAATCATCATGAAATTAATGCTTCTTCTGGAGAGATTATTCATAATTTAATAATACTAGTAATTTGTAAATTAATAAAGCCTAGTAGAATTAGAGTAATGGCAGGCAAATGTAGCTGGTTCCGACAGACCAGCTAGTCTGATGGGATGGGCTACTACTACCCAAATTACATTACATACAATGGAGTCAACAATATATAGCTAAATGAAATGACCCACCAACATAAATGTACCTAATTAACCTTATAGAAATGTTAAATAAGAGGAATCATTACACAACAATCAATAATTATGTAGTACTTAAAGCAAACATCCAAATTCAATTTCTCTTTTAGATCATAAACAATTATATTCCCACAAACAAATTGACCAATATCATATGAAATATACTTTTGATTACTCACGTATATGCCCGCTCTCACTAAGTATTACACTCTCTCTCTATGTATATATATATATATATATGTACTTCCTTTATTGAAATCACGGCTGTCGCGAAATTAATTAATTAGAGACCATACAATATCCATACGGATATCCAACCATTAAATACGCCTCTATTGTGTTGGTGGATGATAAAATGCGTGTCTATAAGTTAAGTACTTAACTAGCTTATGATGTTTATAATAATAACAATAGTTTAATATTGTGTACGATAATTTTTATAAAAGATAAATTTTTTTATAAAATATATTAATTAATTAATAATATATAACTAATTCTCCATGAAAAATTAAATGATAGTATTTATTTTTAAATTAGTGATTTATTTGTTTATATATTTATCTATTTATGTAATAGTAAAATATTATTTAAACTCAAATAGTTATATTTATATAATTTAATAAAAAAAATATTATTGTATAAATAAATATTATTGTCATCAAGAATATGAATTTAAAATAATGATATATTACTTTTATCAAGAATATGAATTTTAAATAATACTAACTAAATTAAGAAATATATATGTATGAGAATAAGAAATAGTGATAAATAGATAATTATGATCATAAAAGTGTAGAAAAAAAGATTTTGAAATCAAATAAAAGATAAAAAAAAATATTTTCTTTTCATATATTTTAGGTTTATATTCCTAGAATTTAGGATGAAAGGACTATTATTAAATTTTAGAGTTGAAAGACTATTTTGTAATATATATATATATATATATATATGGATGTTCCACAAAAATCGTAGGGATTTACCAGATCCAAACAAGTAAATAAATAGGGCTAAATCAGCTGACCCATATGAACTCCGTCTGAGCAGAAGCTAGTTCATCTGAATATTGGGCCTATGAAGTATACATGGGCCATTTAATGAACTTAAGTTTGGACTAAAATACAAGAACTGAATCAACATGGACAATTCCCAAAAGAATGAAGCAGACTATTGGCTAATTTAAGTAAACATATATTAATTTCTATATATGATATATCGTTAATATTTTCCACAAACATTTGTTAATATCGTTAGTTTGGTCTTTTTTATATATATAAACTGTAAATTTTCCTAATTCCGCTTGTGATCCCTCTTCTAAATCCTGCCAGGCCACTAGAATTGAAATATAATAATATAGACCCCGAAAAAACATATCTAGATCACTCTACAAATATCAAACACCGGTTGAGATTCCGGTCCCTACCCTCCATTCCTGGTTTGTAACAAGGCCTCAGGCTCAGGGTTTTTAAATTACTAGTATAGATTTGAATTGAATTCAAATTTTCAGGGCAGACAATACACAATGGGTGCTCTGAGGCAGGTAGTCTTAACAAATACAAGAGTAGAAGATTTTTCAGGTGGTAATGGAAAACAACATAACAACAAGGCAGAGAAGAGAAGAGAGACTATTGTCGTGTAAGAAAGACGTGTGTAAGGGATTGCATAAAAGTCAAAGTCAAATGCCACTCACACACATATATCGCTCCACTCAGCCCACTCTATCCTCCAATATATATATATATATATATATATATATATATATATATATATGTAGTTTAGTGGCCACTCCCCTCCAATTTCCCAAAGTCATCATAACAGAACCAAAATTCCAGTATATTTTTTCCTCCACCAATTTAGAAACATGAATGTCTACCGTCCATCTTTATTCTCAACTTTTTTAACTTTCTAACAGTGATTATCTTTCAAACATACCTTAAGTGAGTTTGGCCCAACTATATATGATTATAATAATGTGTGCATCCCTTTGGTAGCTGAAAGTTTTTTTTAACATGTGGACTAGGGTTTACCAATATTATCCAACGATACGCATTCTAAAAAAAAAAAAAAAAGGTATAATTTTCTTTTGTAAATCTTGTTAGAAACTAATACTATGAACTTTCAAAAATATACCCGTGTATGAAATATGCATTTGAATCAATGTCCCTCGAGGGAATTTAATTTAACTAGCTAGCTACGCTTAATAATTCATATAAAATCTCAAAATCTTAGGTTGTCATATAATAGATCAATTAGTTGGCATGTGCATGTACTGGATATACAGGAAGGAAGGAAGGAATGAAAGAATGTGAAGAGTTTGAAGTTGTGATGACATTTGTGTAATTGATATGAGGAACATAATAATCATCATGTGCATCAAGATGATGTAATAGGGGGGAGGGGGAGGGGGAGGGGGAGGGGGAATATAAATGATGGTCAATGAATATGATTCTCCCCACCCCACAGCATACCCATTGCCCGCCCCTACTTAATTGAGTATGATGCCCAAATGTTTATTATTCTTTCCCATCCATGGTTTAGGAAAATCTCCACTTTGGACATAGTGGGTGCGTGGTCACCAACATCGACTACTCTCTTTATCTTTCCTTCTTTTTTTCAATGCCTAATAGTTTTAGTTATATATTCACCCATTTCCTTAAATTCCAATTTGGCTAAAAGGAAAAGCTTACCATGCCTCTTGGACACAATCATCACCATTCCATGGTCGGATGCCTTTACTGTCCTCTTTTTTTTTCTTCTTGTTTTTTTATATCTTTTCAACTTTCTCTTTTTGAATTTATAATATAAAGCACACATATAGAGGATAAATACTTATACTTTATTCCAATATATATGGGGAAATGGTATTTGTGCTCTCTTGTAAAACAAAGTTTATTCTATTTAAAGCTTATAATGAAGCGTAAATAAAAAAAATTGGAGTGCGTTTATCATTTTTTTCATATATATTTTATCTTTACATTGTGATAAGAGAGGTTTGGAGCGTCTCCAATAGCAATACGTGTATTGGGTTAAAATTTCACGTAAGTTATAATATTTAACTTGAAAATTCATTATATACAATTGAGTGACATCTCGATTTATTATTAATTGGTTTTAAGTTGGATGATTTAATATGATATTAGAGTTAAATCCTTCCTCTATTTATGTAGTCTAACAACCCAACTGATTTTAAATTGAATGTTTCAACAATATGATGTGTCAATAGTAGCATGGGACGGTATTCATTTCTGTGTAATAGAAGCATATATAGTCACATTCGAAATATATTTGATAAGGTTTGGTGACCGTTGGTTGTGAAACCAAATACCAAGCCATCATCCAAACAATAAAATACAACTACCATTAGTTCTCACGATTCTATTCTCTTCTTTTTCACGCGAATGTGGTAGTGGGATTCTCTTTCTGATACCTCCACTTTTTAATTACTCCAAAATTTAGGTGCTTTGATACATACATATCATCTCCTGTTCTAGTAAGGAATAATATTAAATCTAGCTAGGGGTATCTTTGATCTTATTTACACGTCTTAATATTTCATTCATTCATTTCGTCTTAATCCGTTCCCACTCTGTGCTTTCTTTACTTGGTAACTAAGAGTTGGACCGACATTATTTACCAATCCTAATCGTAGTATATATATATTCCAATCTCCTTCCTGTTATTCTCATTTTAAAGCTTCTCTTTAGATTAGTAGAAAGACGTACGGAGTGGAATTAGAGTTTGAGGAAATTAAATTAAGTCAAATTAATACCACTTTTGATATGGTTATGGACTTGAAATTAGTAAAAAATCCTAGAATTGGGGGCGTTTGAATTCAAACCCCGACCAAAGTAGAATTATTCATCATCTCATTCACCCAATCTTTTATTTGCCATGATGCATATTTGGTAGGTTCTCATTGAGCGCTAAAAAGCTTACTTTTGGTTCTTCTTCTTTCTTGTGGGGCTCTCAACCCATCGAGGCAAGGAGATAATAATGATATGGCCGGGATTAATTAAAGTGTCTCACAAACTTGGGATTATGTATCATGAAAGGGCCGGTTTAGTCAACCAAGTTTAAGACCATAATAGAATCGGGTCTTTGGTCAACTTAATCATGTACTAGTTTCTTTTTGTGGGCTCCTAGTTAGTATTAGCAGGACTGTAATGGGCCCAGCCTGCCGATTAAGCTCCAAGCTCAGTGCAGGATCATAAAGAAAGTATGCTCTGTAATTGTCTATATTAAGAAGATTTTTTACGGCAGAAATCTAAAGAATGTAGATCTATGATCCGAGACGTTGATGGCCTGATTTATTATGGTTGGATGTGGCGGACATAGTAGTCTTGAACTCTTGATAGTGCCCTTTTGATAAGTGAGACTAAATTGGGATTAACTGCTATTATGTTGCCAGTATTTTTCCCCCCCCCAACTGTAAGTACTACTAGAAAATGGTACGTACCATCTCTATACAAGATCTACCTACCTAGGTCGTTTGACATGTGGTACCAAGCACAAGTCTACAACTGCTCATTCATCATATGCTCGTCTCACTTGCATGGCACTAGCTTCTATTTTAAATATGTGGTCTTCTTATGAATGTTAGTGATTCTATATACCCTTTTAGTAAATAGGGTTCACCATTTCTCTAATAAACAGTGTTCATAGTAAGTCAAAATTGTTATAATACTCCATCCGTCTCAAATTAAGTGTCGAGTTTAAAATTTGACATTAGAAATTAATTTATCAAAATGAATTACTATGATTAATCGTCTCTCGAACAAATTATAACATGAATTTTAAGGAGTTATTATACTGAATTTACTTGAAAATTTTACACAAAAAAGCCGGTCTGGTAGCATAGGTAGACATTTGGCGGAGGGGACCATGAAAGAGTTTGAAACCGGAAGAGCTCGATCGGAACATATGTGTTATGTATAGTGTTGATTTTGTTTTTGTGAGGCCGACAGTTTGACATTTTTACAGAAATTTCAGCCTTTCTTCTGTCACATGTAATCAAAAGAGAGACACCGAATATATATATATATATATATATATAATCTGACAAATATTAATTACGTACTCACATAGTCACATATACTAGGATATAATTAACACATTAATTCTTAAAAACATTCATGATATTTCATTGGAATCGCCATGTGATAATCAATTACAACTTTTTTTTTTTTTTTGGGGGGGGGGGGGGGGGGGCTCAGATCTCTTTCCACCCCATAATGTTGTATTGGAATATAAGTACAGTATGATGCTCATGCACACTCAAACCACACACGCATGGCCTGGAACTTAATTACTTGATTAGAGGTTATAATTTTCTTACATGCATGTTCAATTCTCCAAATTAATCAGGTGCTCGTATAATTATATTGAGTGGCCCTATTTAACCTTTTCTTTCGAAATTTGTATTTGTTGTCTTCAGCCTTCGATCAGAAAAAGCAAACATATTTAGCAGCTTTCTAGCTAGCAATTAGCTATCAGCTTTCTGAAGAATTTTAGCTTATTACTTCAATTAACTATTTCCATAATAATAATTTTAAAAAAAATTGTAGCAAAAATTGTACAAAGTGAAGGGGACTGAGGTACAAATTTGTTTCACTTTAAACTTGCAGTAAAAAAATGCCATTAAAAAAGTTCCACAAAAGAGTTCATCATACTTTCTTCATTCCACACTACTAAAACAAGTTATTGTAATTAGGGATATATGTACATGGAATAATATATATCCGTAATAATCTTAAACTTTATAAATGAAACTCTTTTTATAAAAAAAGTGGATTAATATCAAGATGAAACTATATATATAATTAACCCACCTGTTTTTCTTTTGCTACAAACCATACCTTGCGTAAACTACTCAAACTCATTAACCTTAGAGGGAGAGATGGTGTAAATTCTTGACAAATCTACAAACGCATAAACCAAATACAAATTTAAATACTAACAACATCGATTTACACTATTAAAAAATGGGATATGATACGAATTTTCGTACCATACCTCACTTTTTAATAGTACAGATGTTGTTAGTGTTTGAATTTGTGTTTTATATTTGTGCACTTAGACTTATTCTTTCTATGGAGCACTAATAAATAGTAAGTTGAAGTGCAAATAATAACAAAATATGGTGCACTAATACGTAATAACCACCTATTTCATTTTCTAAGTGGCCCTGTTATAGTTTAGTGTTTCAAGCTACATATATAGCCGTATATTGTAGAATTTGGTCCTCATCCGTAACAGCTTTAATTTCATATAAACATCATAATGTCATTGTTCTCCATCTTAACTCACCCATGTGAGCTTTTAAAAGTTTTATATTGCCGGTCTACTGCTTGATTTTCAAACTAAATATATGGTCCACGCATTATTAAACCTTGGACATTTCTTCTGCACGTTCAAAAAACACGAGAAATTAATGAGAAGTACATTATAAGAATAAAAAGAATTTGACTTCTGTTCCGAAGATTATATATATAATTCATTAATTCAGTGCTGCGGTATGTTTAGAAGTCCGACGAAATTAAGGAGAAATAGCTCCCTCCATTTTTTAGATAGGGCACATGTTTTTTTCTTTTCTTTTCTTTTCTTTTCTTTTTTTAATATAAAATCCAATATAAAGAACACTTCTAAAATTAATTGTCGTGATATAACGCGCATGCACATGCATATGCATGGGGGCGCATGATAGCATGCAATGCAAATAACAAAGTGCGCATGCCAGCCAACCAGCACACCAGACCCAAACACCACTATGCAACACGACAGCTCCAATAGCTATACTATAAAGTAACCAAAGAGAAATTCCATTTATATACACTTAGAAAACTAAATATTGTCGTTTATTGCTCTAATTATCCAAACCCAAATTGCTTAAATATGTTTGGTGAGTAAATATTAATTTTTAAGAAAATCCGAAACAGGAAAAGTAAAAGTGATGGCTTTATAATGTCAATTATTAATTAATTTGTAAATAAGTAAAAAAAATATAAAAAAAATAAAGGAGAGCTGGTTGGTTGACAGAAAGCACATCTAGGGAAGTGAGAAAGAGAAACGCCCAAAGCAAAGAACTTTGGAAACCCAGAATCAAGTGTAATTCCTATTTGTCTTCAGACCCAAAGTAAAGAATAACAGAAATATCAGTCCCTACACTATTAGTATGCCATATAAATATTAACACAAAAAAGCTAAAGTTTCAGTCTTTGTATCGGAGACTGGAAACACAACCCCCACACACCTCTCTCTCTAATCAATTTTCATTCTTCAAAAAAAAATCAAAGTGTTTTGGTCATTAACCACAACTCAGTATTTATTTCTCCACATCCACATGGATTGTATACTCCATGTCAGAACATTAAACCAAGGCAATTAGAAGCAGCCTAGGTGGAGAGAGAGAGAGAGAGAGAGAGAGAGAGAGAAGGAGGCAGCTATAAGGTGGTTTATATTTGTTTGTGGGATTGAAAGCTTTGGAAATGGTGAGACAGTGAATTGGGTTTCTTAGAACGGTTATTCTATGTTGGATGGAATTGATGGGAGGTGTGCTGCTGCTTCTATGGCCAAAAATCAAGAATAATTGGAATTGTTTTGATCACAGAAGAAGACAACATCAATGTACACAAACACAAGCAGTTAGATTAGAAGAAGAAACAATACATACAAATTCATCAAATATGGTGGCTTCTAGTTATTGCAAGATCTCAATTTTTGTCATCTTTCTTTTTGTTAGTTCATCTGTTTCTCCAGTATTATCCTCTGACAATTCCCATCAGGCCAATCAAACATTCCGGCCTGACGAAGAGTTGCAGAAGTTGAAGTTGATTAGAGCTCATCTCATGAAAATCAATAAGCCTTCTGTCAAGACAATTCAGGCATTTTTCTAGCCAAGTTTTAATTTTTTCCACTTGCCCTGTTTTTGTTCTGTTTCTCTTATTATGTTGAGTTACAAATTATTGCAGAGCCCTGATGGTGATTTAATAGATTGTGTTGTAGCTCATCAGCAACCAGCTTTTGATCACCCTCAATTGGAAGGACAAAAACCACTGGTAACTAGCTAAATTATAGCTAATGCATTTGAAGAAAATATACTCCTATATTGTTTGATCTTCTCTTTAATACTTACTAGTAATATATATATATTGTTGAATTTATAGGATCCACCAGAGAGACCAAAAGGCCACAACCCGGCAGCAGGCATGATATCAGAAGATTATCAGTTATGGAGTTTGTCTGGTGAAATATGTCCAGAAGGAACAGTTCCAATTAGAAGAACAACCGAACAAGATATTTTAAGAGCAAGTTCTATTCAAAGATTTGGAAGAAAATTCAGAAAACCAATTCGAAGAGACACCTCTAGCAATGGCCATGAGGTTAGTGCTCTGAATTCAATACTTTACTGGTGCAGAAGACACGCAAAATATCTATTTGCAAGAGACACACTAAGTATTCACCATTTTTTGTTTGTTGAGGTTTCCCTTAAACTAATTATATACAATAATGGTTTAAACAAATGATTGGTTCATTATTCTTGAATGAAGGATCTTTCTTCCTTCAGACTTGGATTTCTTTCCTCAAATCAAACTTCATTCATTATCTAAATGGAGTATAACATAGAAAAAGTTGAAAATTTTCCTTCTTTAATTTAACTAAAAGATTCTTAAATTTTACTGCAGTAGTTACTGGTTATTCTTTATTTCAAGCAATCAACGTATGCATGTGTCAGATTTCTATTTTCATACATTTGCAGAGTTTCATGCTTTGTTACTTTCACTTATTTCAATGAAAAAGTCTTTGATAAATAAATGCACCGTACGTCTCTTCCTTTCCTTACTCTCATCACTACTCCCATCCCATGCATTCAAAATTTTCTGAAGTAGTAACGAACAAATTTCACCAAATATATTGGCTACTTAATACTCCGTAAAGACAGGTATGTATATATATATATATATGTAAGTCGAGAATTCTTTTTGTAACCGATTATAATTTTAATATTTTAAAATATTTAATTTTATGTAACTTGATTCATTTGGGTTGCAGCACGCAGTTGGGTATGTTAGTGGACAACAGTATTATGGAGCAAAAGCAAGCATAAATGTGTGGGCGCCTCGTGTGGCTAGCCGATATGAATTCAGCTTGTCACAAATGTGGGTCATTTCTGGTTCATTTGGCAATGATCTTAACACCATTGAAGCTGGTTGGCAGGCATGATATTTATTTATTTATTATTATTTATAATTTTTACTATTTTCTAAAAAAATATTCAAGGAGTTAATTGAAATATCGATACTGTTCGTACGTAATACTAGTATGTATCATTTATAGATCTCAACAACCTTTCAATTAAATCCATTGAATACTTGTAACGTAGTAGCCTAATTCATTTATTGATCTCATCTACATCCCACAGGTTAGCCCAGAGCTATATGGGGACAATTACCCTAGATTCTTCACTTACTGGACTGTAAGTTACTGACTCTATCTAATGTGAATAAGGAATACCCCTAGGTCCCGAATAAAAATTACAAAAGAACTTATTTTTTGGAATAATTTTAAAGAATATTGATTGTTAATTATTAAATATAAATATTGATTGCAGACGGATGCATATCAAGCTACCGGATGCTACAACTTGCTATGCTCAGGTTTTGTTCAGACGAACAATAGGATTGCAATTGGAGCTGCAATCTCTCCAAAATCATCTTACCGTGGTGGCCAATTTGATATCAGTATTTTAGTATGGAAGGTAACACTTTTTTTTTTTTTTAAGTTCCCTATTTTATTTTCTTGAATATTTAAAATAGCATAAAGTATATCTAAGCTATACTATATACAATTATGCATGTAAATTGTACTCCCATTCATGTGTCGAAACTTAAGAATATTACTAAAATTAATTGAAAAGTTTGATTTAATGAAATTTTAACAAATAAGAAATCGCGATTTCAATGAGTAAAAATGTTGACAAAAATGCTTTCATCCTGATATATATATATATATATATATATATATATATATTATATTTTTTAAATTTATTATATTTGTTTTATATTATATTATAATTATATACATAAATTTATAGAATATCTATTATAACATATAATATTATATGTATTAGTATACATTATATTTACTTTATATTATATATTAATATAGTATTATAATATTAATATGTATTATATTTATTTTGGAATATTATATATAGTTAATTAGTTAGTCAGGAATATTTTGGTCATTACATTATATTTTATTTTATTTTGATATAATTTTTAAATAACATACTAAATACATAAATAAAGTATTCAATTTTGATTTTATTATAATCTAATTTCAATTTTAACCATCATTTTATTTTTTCTAAAATAATTCCGTCCAATTAAACGATAGTTAATTTTATCAAGTTTGGTGGAAGATGATAAATCAACACTGAAAAATGGAAATACTCGCATACATATTGTATATGCCTAGATTGTGACCTAAGGCTGGGTCCTATCTATATTGTTTCATTGGGAAAAATTAAAAATAAATACAGTAAGTAATTGTGGGTGGAAAAAAATTGGTTGGAGAGTTGGACCCTTGAAGATCATACTCCTAATGATACTAATATTGTCCCCCGATGGTGTAGTGTCACACTGTCTTAGATGTCAAGTTGGTACCCGTACGCGTGAAATTTATTCATGTACATATACCATAACTTCCTTGCGCTTTTTCTACTTTATTAGATTCTACTCTCCTTTTCCTCCCACCAGAATTTCGTCACTCTTCTAGATATCATTTTTTTTTGGCCCTTTTTCCCATTAAGGTCGAATGATACCAAACTTCCTATTGAAGAATATATATATATATATATATATATATATATATATCATCTCATATTCATGTCCCAAGTAATTTTTATAAATAAATAGATTACACCTATCATCAATATATGAGATGAAACAAGATATGAGACGAGATAATAGATTTGAACTTGTAAAAAATCATTTATTTACATTATTTTCACTTACTTTAAAATTTTATGGTTTCACAAACATGGTCAAATTAATTGGGGTGAAATAAAAAATAGAAGACAGAAAATGAGATATCATCTCAACAATTAATTTTATCGGATTTGCATGCATGGGTTGTATTTAATGAGTGATCGATCTAGTTTGAATTAGAGAAAACATTAGCCTATAGTACTGATTATATAAAATGTGATTACTTACGTGTGCAGGATCCGAAGCATGGAAACTGGTGGCTAGAGTTCGGATCAGGGATATTGGTCGGGTATTGGCCAGCCTTTTTATTTACACACCTTAGAAATCACGCAAGCATGGTACAATATGGAGGAGAAGTTGTTAATAGTAGAGCATCGGGTTTTCACACTCCGACCCAAATGGGTAGTGGACATTTTGCGGGTGAAGGGTTTGGAAAAGCTTCTTATTTTCGAAATTTACAAGTTGTGGATTGGTATAATAGCTTGATTCCATTATCAAACTTGCGAGTATTAGCTGATCATCCCAATTGCTATGATATACGAGGAGGGATTAATAATGTTTGGGGTAATTATTTTTATTATGGAGGGCCTGGAAGAAATTCAAGATGTCCCTAGCTAATGGGTAACTTGGAAATTAATTAGTTTTTAATTTGTTTACCCTTCTTTTCCTTACCTTACTTCTGTGGGGGGTGTCCTCTCTCTATTGAGCTTGGGTTATTCTTTCCAATTTTCTTTTAAATCTAACAGGTTATCCATTAATTATACCACCTTTAAGAAAGTATGTAAATTTCGAATATGAAATAGTGAATATACTATTACTTGTGATGATGCTCTCTCTCTTTCTCTCCACATGCACAGAGGATTCTTTCTTCTTTTTATATAACTTTTTTTATTATTCTTATTTTTGGGGTGTGGCCAATGTATACAATTTGCAAGAAAGATTTTAAGTGGGCAAGATTGAGTAGAGAAAAAGATTGAGCAGTTCTAGTGTACAGTTTAAGAAAAATGATGGTACAAAGTAAACGTTTGGATATTATTAAATTTATGATGCAACAAAATGTCACGACAAAGGATTAATAAAGAAGTAGTAAATAGAATCATCCACATGCATGCATCATTCTAAGAATATGTGATAGTACTATTATATAAGTATGTCAATTAAGTTGCCAACTGCGTGCATAATCTTGAATTCTACGTTGCTCCTTATGATACATGTTTAGATTAACAATCCAAGTTCATTGACCCAAAATTATACTCCTATTTAATTATGTTGGTAACAGCCCTAATTTTTTTTTCCCCATTGACCAAAAAATTATACCCAAATTTTACGGTATGAAAACTGAGGTAACATATTGAGGCAAACTCACAGTCTTAACTTGGTAGACAAGAACATATATTTTGTAGCTGTTAGCGATAAATAAAGAGAATTAATATTTTTATAAAATTTTATTCATATGCAGGTAAATCTTATTTATTATTCATGTAAGTAGAATATTGTGAAAAAAATTATTTAATTTTTTTTATACTGCAGGAACATGTTTTGTTACACCAACTAGTCTTGAATTCAACACTTTTTTCATACGAACGTTTTTTCTTAAATAAATAAATACAGCACTTGACAGTTGTTAGAGAAAAAGTTACATTGCAGTCGGGTTCATTTGGTACTATAAATTTTCGTCGGACGCAGCACCAGTCAAAAAATCATTCATGACTGAGAACGTGCAAGCAGACGGATGGACCCTACTCAAAATTACTTCCTTTATTTCATAATAATAATCCATTTTAGTTTTATGCACATAAATTAAAACTATTTATTGGCAATTGAAATTCGTGTAAATTTTCCTCTGTTGAATTTCTTAATAAATAATTTATTCTCTTAAAAAAATACAAATGACAAATAAATTGAAATAATTTGTTTTCCTAAAACAATATATTATTATGGAAGAGAGTACTTGTTAGAAGTATAATATATGGGAGTACATTGTTGTATTGTACTATTATTGCAAGAGCTACCCGAGTTTGCATGAGAGTTCAATCTAGTCTCGAAGTGTACTAACGTTAGCCAGCTAGCTGTTTTCTGCTCTTGCTTAATGACTTCACCAACCGTTACCAATGGTATCTGACAGTTGCTACAGTCGTACGGCAGAATGCCTAGCTCACACTTGGAAAGGAAAATTAAAACTTATATGGGTCAGAAACTAAGAGTGAGTTTACGTAAGAGCATAGCCATGCGAATATATAGCGTGGAGTGTAATTGTTGATAGGTTAATGTCGGAGGGAGGGAGAATGGTTGGATATGATTTATCACAATCTGAGATTATGAGATGAGAGAATACTATGACAGTTCTTCTGCCCCAACCACCCAAGCCAAGCCCCTATTTATTTCCCTACTCATCATCATCCCTCTAAACTGAATGGGCCTGCCAGCCAGATGAATAGCCTACGATCACCAACACATTTCAAAACTGTCGGGGCTCATAAGGTAAGGATCCTCCTTGAGTAGCTCTTTTCAAGTCATGGGCTATATAGCCCAGAAACAACATAAAAAATACGGCTAATAAAACCGATTCGAGATCAAGAACTGTTATGTCATCATTAAGATCCAGGTAATTTCCTAATAAGTAGAAACAGCAAAAAAAGAGAGAACCAACCAACCCATAACGAGCTGAATTCTAAACCAAGTACTTTAGGGGCATTAGCCATGCATCTAACTTAATTTGCTGGAACATCTAATTACAATGTTATCCAGTCATAACAGAGGCATGGAAAGGAAAATCTGTGATTAATAGTGGATTACCAACATAAAAGCTAAAACCTGCACTCGTCACATTTTGATATGCACTATATCTGAAAAGAGATGAATAATCATAAAGAACTGAAGCTGGAGTTCCAATTAATTCAATTGTTAATTGATATCTGAGTGGACTGCAGACACATGGTCAAACAATAACTGGAACCCAAGCCAGCCAAAAACAAACCTAGAGTGGTTAAACACACAAGCGTTTCATGTGAGAAATCAACTCACTGACAAGATTTTATAGAACTTGAAATAGCGAGTTTCAGCTTCAACTCGACTGAAATCATGAAAGGAGTACCGCATAAGTTCTAGAAGACATGTCTAGCGTAGGGACACATTTTATTGTTTGAAACAAAGATCAACCCCATTATCCTCCCTGGAATAAGGATTTTAAGAAGAAAATTGTTACTGATAAATGTCATTCCACACAAACAGCATCCAGCAATTTCTTACCTTCCGTAGTCAAGTCCACATTCTCCATCTTTATTCGGCGACGCATTATGGGACTTGTTCTTCCAGCAGCCATGTAAGTTCTTATTAATGATTCGAACACATCGGCCCCTACCTCATCCACAGCCTTCTTTAAAATCTCCACAAACCCTTCTGCACCCTCAACGTCTTTGTTTTGCTCAAAATGTCGCATCAAATGCTGAATTATCTCAGTCTTTGGTACCCATTTGCTACCATCCCCTCTACCAGTTGAAATTGCATTCTTAACACAATCAACTGCTGATTTAATCTCTCTATTTTTCATATAATAATCCAAAAAGATCTCCCATGTTTTAGCATTAGGCTTAGCCCCTCTCTTCCTGGCCAGCTCCTTGAACTCTTTGGCCTTATCCAGTGAACCTTCTTTCGCATAAGCTCCTACAAGGACATTAACGATCCGAATATCATATGTTGAGCACCCAGATTCCCAATCTCTGAAGCATTTTTCGGCACCTGGAAGATCTTTCAAGTTAACTAGCACCTGAATCATATTCAGGTAGCTAATGTTGGCTGTTTTGGGAAAAGCCAGCCTCAAAGAACGCCATACACGATAAACTTCAAGCAAATTCCCAGTTCGGCCATACAATGTTATGATGAACTGAAAAGCAGAGAGATCTTTGCAGGCATTTATCTTCTCCAATTCCTTAAGTGCCTTTTCTGCCTTCGCATTCTGTCCTGCATTAACATAGATTGATGCTAAATTACTATAAAGAGTCCAATCTCCAGCAACTCGGCCATCCCTCTTCATCTCATCAATAACCCTCTCAACCCCAGAAATATCACTGACAGCAGCAAGTGCCCTCATCCAAACATTATAGGTGTAAGAATCTGGCATGATGTCACAGGCCTTCATTTCTTGGATGATAGCTGGGATCCGTTCTGGCTGGCCGGTTTTGGTGTATAGGGTCATCAGGCTGTTATAAGGCATCGCACTTAAACCCAACTTAAGTTCTTTCATCTTTTCCATCAAGGCCTCTGCTTTTTCAGTCATTAATTCCTTGCAGTAACAGTTAAGAAGAGCACCATATGTGAGATGGTTCTTTGATGTTTCCGGAAGATCAACAAAATAAGTCTCTGCAGCAGAGATTCCTCGAGTTTTGGCAATGAGATCTAGATGTATAGCTTGATCACTGACTGTCTTATTCATGCCCCTTTCAGCCATAGACTCCGAAAGCTACACATCAATTTATTTTAATGTAAATCATGCAGTAAAACTAGAAGTAAAAGAGCAATTGGGAAGAGAAACGAAGCTAATAGCATCAACCCACAAAAGTAAAAGAATGAAAAGAAATAGTGAATTAGTGAAATCATAGAAAATAATTGGTTAAAAGCTAATTAAAGATATAAAAGCAGCAACAACACTTCACTATTATATACTCGTAATAAAGAGTCCTGGATGTACTAAAGCTCGAAAGTTAATCATGAAGCTTTTTTTCTCCCTTTAATTAATAAGTAAAGTTAATCATAAAGTTTGAGATGCTGATTGTGAAGTGTTTAGGATTGGTTCCTCTCTAAGTCCCAAAGTAAGTAACTGGGCTTTACCGGAACATGGAGCAATAGAATCTCTGATCAAACAACAGCTTACTTCCATTTACACAAAAGTATCTTTCTTTAACCTTTTTATTATTTATTTTTTGGATAAGGAATATTTAATACACAAGACACCAAGCAGGAGGGGGGTTCAATGCCAGTACACACGGAGTATACTGTATACAAAGAGCAAGGGGACAAAAAACCATAACCTACACAAGTGAATGCCCAAAACTATCCTCCCCTCAAAGGGTTCGCAATGCAAAATCACCTATGAAACCAATAAAGGAAAGCAAAAGAATGGGAAATGCCAAAAGGCAAAAGTACAACAAACTCAAGAAAAGAGACCCAGTATTAAGTCACCTATCACCTATGTTCGTCTAGTGCCAAATGGTCCACCATAAAGCATCTAAATCCTAACCCCTCAATGGCAATTCCTCCGATGCACCCTAACTCCCTTCAAATCTCCCAATGTGTATTTCTATTTTGATTTTTTTTCCACCGGATTGAAGGAGAACGTGAAGGTACTCCACTGCAGTCTTAGGCATAATCCAAGTAAGGATGGCAATGGGAGTCATGGGACAGAGTGGGGTTTTGCATACCCCAACTCCACCAGATTTTGAAAAATTAAACTCATCATATACCCCATGAGACCCATCCCATTTTTCCTATACGAACATACTATACGTATAATAATAAAAATAGTCTTATAAGTATAAAAAGCATTTATAAATATAAGTATATACGAGTATATAAAATATTTACAAATATAAATAAACATAAAAGTATAAGTATAAACATATATATTTGCAAAAAAAAATTAAATTTGTATATATATATATAAGCGGAGCATAACCCAATCCCAACCCAAAGCCTTGTCAATGGTCAAAAACCCACCTTGCCGAGGTCAGGCTCTGCAGGTCCCACAAGTTCAGATAAATTGCCATCAATAAACCCAAGAGACAAAACCAACCATATAATTCAAACAAACTCACAATTTTTTTTTTTTTTTTTATGTCTCCTCCCAATCCCTTTTTACACATTAAGTATCTACCATGGAAATTCCCCTTCTCCAGATAGCGTTCCGAGTAAAAATCAGCCCCCATGCTAACGTCCAAGAAGAAAGATACCTTCTTCGAAATACCGACGACACTGCTCCCCACTAAATCCATTATACAGTTATATATGAGACATGGGGATATTCAAATGTAAAAATCCATCTCATTTGCACTGAAAACAGATAATTATGGTTGTAAGTGGTGCAATATCACTTAGAAGTGCCAATAGAATAAGAGCAAGCTAAAATAAACCACAGGATTTCAGTTGACATAACAAAGGAATCACCTTTAAGAGCTTCATTGATGCAGGACATATTTGAACGAAAAAATAAACTAAGATTTAAACTTCACATTTAAATCACTAAGTTCTCTTAAGGTATCAACTCCACATATCAACACTAAGATGGATAAAATACCTCTACAGTAAAATTGATAATAATCAACTTCAATATCAATACTCTGTAATCTAAAAGACTTGTGACGATTACACACTATTTAAAGAGACTTAAATCCTAATATTACTTGGAGAACAATAAAATAACTATTGACTAATATACCCTTACTAAACATAAAAAGTTCCTAATTCCTAATTAATATCCTAAATCCCCACAAATAAATAAATTACATAAATTACTCTTACATTAAACATAATAAAAATTATAAATAACAAATGTAAAGATTCTTTATTTTGGTCGATCCCCATCATTCATGGCCAAAATGTAGCAAAACCTAAGTAATTCTGATAGCAATTCAATATTCATTAAACTTGGGTAGTGCTAGGTTGCATATAATCTGTACTACGTAACTACAATTGAATCCATATGATGGAAACTAGAAATTACTGCTTGTTCCCATTGAATTGAATCCATATGAACTAGGGGTTGTCCTTGCAAAGAATCTATATTATGCTACTAGTGCCATATACTTGGAAAATGGGGCGCCCAGTGGTTTATAAATTTTAGCCTAATATATCTTAAATTCCAATTACAAGGCGTTGAGTTCATAATAAGGAACCCGTTTAAGCTTATTAAAATCTCAAATGTTGAAATAATCGGTCATATATTGAAATGTATGGCATTAAATCGTAATTGGAATTTGAGGGAAAGAATAAGAGGGAACCTTAAGGGCCGGATAATATCGGTTGCGACGGCGAAGGATCTTGAGGGAGTCATCGACTTCCCATTTGTAGACTCTTTTTTTTGTCTTGAGGAATTGATTAAGCTGTTGCCTAATGCTCAACTCTGAGCTACCCTCTTTGAATAGCCGTTTGTAGAGAGGCTCTTCCAAGTACTTTTTAGACCTCTTGACAACACTCTTTGATCGGCCAAACCGATGCATAAACGCCATTTTTCTCTCCCTCCTCTCAGCTTCAGTCTCTTCAAAAATGTTGAAAAGAGGGAACCCTACGTCTGGGTGGTGGGGTGTTAAGGTTTTAGCAATGTGAATCAGATCCTTCTTGGAGCACAGCACGGTGGGTGATGGTGCAATCGCTCATTTGATTTACAGTTGGTCCAATGGGCCTGCGGTGGTTGGACGCCAATATAAATGGGCTTCGTTCTATAAATAGTCCGTTAAAAAGCATTTGCAAGGGCCGAGAATCACTGGAAGTAGAGTGTCCAATCCCATTACAATTTCAACTCTCACCTCACCCACCCTTTTGGATTACATTCACTTGTATATTTTTATTGTGAATTAATATGTTCACAAGTTACTTTAAAATTTTTATAAATAAATTTTATTTAATTTTGTAAAAATATCAAATTAATTTATAAAAATATCAATTACCTTTATATTTTTAGTTCTCCTTTTCAATTAATTATTTTTTTTAAAAAATAGCACAATAAAAAGGTCTAAAAACTAATAATTGACCTAAAATGACTACAAAAATACTCAAATACCTTGGAATTTGAGATTTTATGTGCTTGAGATGTAAAAGCATTCGATTTTTTTTTTCTTTCTAAATTTAAAACTTTTATTAAAAGTAACATTATGGAAAATGCAAAACAAACTTTTATTTATTTTGGAAAATTTGTAATTTTTTTGGTTTTCTAGAAGTGACTGCAACATATATGACATCCGTGTTGAATTTGGAGAGAGAGACCTTAGACGTCTGTACTGTTATAGATCCGGTTTCGGAGAACTAAAGCTAATGCAAACTAGTAGCACAATCTTGACCAACGAGTCATGACTAGAAAGTAATAACACGTCTTAAGATTTGTATGATTATTATCAATTTCGTGCGAAAAGTACGAATAATATTGATATTAAAATAATTAAGTAAATATGTAATAAAAACTATGAAAAGTTAATTGCACTTATTAAATTATTTTAATTTATTTAAGTTTATAACAAAATTCTATATTAGTGTATATTGATAAAATTTGCTTAAAATTGAAATTCAAATAAGATTATAATTTTTAAGCTTTAATAAATTTTAATATAATTATGATAATTAGTTAGTAATGAATTTACTATAATTTTTCAACTAACTTAAAATTATTATTAAAATTCAGATATATTATAAATATAAGTAATTCTGTAATTTGATAAAAAAAAATTAAATTTTAATAAATTTAACTTAGTTAAAATATTAATTTAATAATAAAATTCATGACTAATATTAATATAAGAGATTTTTTCAATATCTTAATAAAATTGTAATACTAAAATTATCCTACATAAAATTTGTCAAGATATATTATCTTATATAAAATTGTGATAAGAAAAACTAACAATAAAATCGGTAGATGCAAGAATATTTTTTTAAAAAAAGTTTATAAAAATATAAGACACTTTTTTTTTTCTTTTTGAATATTTTTATAAATTTAGATAGTATTTAATTGTTTCAAATTTAGATAATAATTGTATTAATTTGAATACAAAATAAAAGGTTGAATTAAAAATTTATTAAACTAAGCCTGTGATTTTTTTTATATAGTTGACTAGGGAGAAATTTCTATGTGCTTTTATTAGCAGAAAATACCCAAAGTAAATAAATTTTTGAAGAGTAATACGCTAGAGTCATAAATTTATAGTTTTAATTTATTTAAATAATTTTAATATTATTTTATGAGGACACAGAAGGTGAAAAATTCTCACGTTCTTGTGTACAGTGTCCCTTATTATAACAATACTAGGGATAACCCGTGCCTGAAAGCACGATGCAATTAATATAACAATTGAGTACGTATTTAATATTTTTAAATTGAAAAATCTAAAACTGTTGTGGCTAACCATTAATACAAAAAGATTAATACTCAATCCAGTTATAGTTTCTTTTTGAAATAAACATTAGTGTGTTACTCATTCCCAACTTAAAATTAGTTGTTAAAAAGTTTAAGCAATTAATTGATTGACGATAGCGGACTCAAATTTGTGTAATATAATATTTTTGAGTATCTTACACACCTTCCTTTAATGACAAAACAGAATGAGAAGTTTGACAGCATTTATTTGCTTCTAGTATATCTAACCATCGATCAATATGATCCATGAACAATATTTTCTGTGGAAAAATGGTAGTACTGCAAGCCATTTCGTGAGATCCAATGAGAAAAAAAAAAGATGTAAAAATTCAAAAGAAATGTTTTTGCATATACACCCAAAAGTATAAAATGAGTTCTTTAAGTCTAAATAAAAAAATATTGTCATAACACCAATTAAATCGCATCACCATAACATTTTTTTCTCTATATTTTTTCTTGAAATTGGACAAAAGATTTTCATAGCATGAGTTAGAACTTACTACAATAGTTACTTTTGATATATCCCGCAAAAACACCAAAGAGATGATACATAATTATCCGTGCCTAAAGGCACGGTGTAAATTAAAATTTCAAAAATACTATATTACCTAAAAACTCTTTGCAACATAAAATAACTTACAAATCAATTATTATGAATCTGAACCGTCTCCGTGATTTTTTGCCCAAATTAATTTGCATATGTAAATATAACGACCGCAATACCCGACAAACAGAAAAATGACATCAATGCTAAAAGGATGACTCATGTTGTTTACGTGCAATTTTTTTTTATTTATTATTATTATAATAATTATAATTATTATTATTATTAATTATTATTATTATTATTATTATTATTATTATTATTATTATTATTATTATTGTTATTGTTATTGTTATTATTATTACTATTATTATTATTATTATTATTATTATTATCACCATTATTATTATTACTACTATTATTATTATTATATTAATTATTATTATTATTATTATTATTATTATTATTATTATTACTACTACTACTACTACTACTATTATATTATTATTATTATTATTATTATTATTATTATTATTATTATGATTGTCATTATCATTATTATTATTATTATTATTATTGTTATTATTATTATTATTATTATTATTACTACTACTACTATTACTACTATTACTATTATTATTATTATTATTATTATTATTATTATTATTATTATTATTATTATTATTATTATTGTTATTTTTATTGTTATTATTATTATTATTATTATTATTATTATTATTATTATTATTATTATTATTATTATTTTTATTATTATTATTATTATTATTATTATTATTATTATTACTATTACTATTACTATTACTATTATTATTATTATTATTATTATTATTATTATTAGTATTATTATTATTACTACTACTACTATTATTATTATTTTTCATATATTAATAATAATAATAATAATTATTATTATATTTATTATTATTATTATTATTATTATATTATAGTTTTGAATTTGATTTGGGTGGGAAATGTGAGTGGGTAGATTTTTGAATGTTATAATTTGAATTGGTAGAGGGGGGAAATGAAAGATATATTAGTGACCGTTGGATGTTGAAGCCTTAAAAGATTTTAGACCGTTGGATGTTGAAGCCTAAATTGATTTGAGATCGTTGGATATTGAAGTATTGGGATTGGAGCCGCTCTGTTTTATATAATAGATTTTAAAAAAATTATAAAACAACTTTTTATTCATAAGATGAGAACGAGTGCATCAATTACACAAATTGATATTATTTTTATATAATAACTCACGTAAATTATATACATTATTCCTCGCATACTTTTATACTGTTGGTCGAAATCAGAATTATTTTTTATATTTTATTTATTAGTTAAATTCCGATCTCAAATTCGTTTGAATAAATAACGTGCAACCATATATGGCCAACAAGTAATAAAATGATAAGAAAAGTCGATCTCACGAGGAATTATTTCTAACGTTTTTCAATTACTGAGTCTAACAAGCCAATCTTAGTTAAACGATTGATTGAATTAAGCAAGCGAAATAGAAACGGGCAAATTAGCATTTAAACTATTAAAGTAATAAAGATAAAGGAACTTATGACTGCATTTCCTCTCAAAACATTATTCAAATCTCTTAACTTTTCATATTTGATCTTACGGATACGATGACTTGTCAACTAAGAACACAAAGCATTTATACGCCTCTTTTAAAAGACATTAAAATAAATCTCATCTAAACCTATCACATTCGACATAAATTAGACAAGAACAACCTAAGCTAAGCAATTCACTATATGTCTATGAGAATTGACAGAACAAGGATTTAAAACACAGATTCTCACTTGGTTACACATGGCTTATATATATATATATATATATATATATATATATATATATATATATGTCTATCCTACACACAAATTATGAATTTACTCTGAATAACAAATAACATAATACATGTTATCACATTCGGATCTAAACATTATAATCCATTTGCCAATTTTATATAGGTTACCAAACTAATCACTTAGTCAAACAATTAAACATGAAGAACTTAACATGATAAGTCAACTCATATGGTGCCAACCAAGAGTCCACAAACCTAAGCCAACGAAACACAAAGATAAGCAAAATACAAAACAAACTTCACTTGGACATTTTGTCGAATACTTTGCGTGCATAATGAAATTATTCTTTCAAAGAACTCACAAATGTAACAACAACCAACTATGAGAGATATTCAATTCAAACTACATAATGGATACCCAACACAATCAAATATTTCATGCTTAAACCATATCAATTATGTAATACTTCATCCAACAAGCATACAAGATATACATAGCTAAATGATAGCAAAACACCAATCACAATGAATCAAATATGTTATTGATTAACTAAAATGCATAAATATTATATCCATGGATCAATATTCGTCCAAGTTCCAAAAATTAACCAACATCAATGAAAATAAATGAAACTAAAAATATTAGAGACTATCAACTAATCCTCAAGCCCCCAATCTTCAATCCATAGCTTCCAAAATGATGTTAGTCTTCATTCCTACCATCCATAGAATGTCTCTCACCATTTTTGGCCTCCCAAATCACCTCTAACCATCTCCCAAAGAAGAGAATGAGAGATATTAAAAATTGGGCAACATTTGGCCTTTTAAGGTATGAAATCTACTGGCTTGACCGCTACAGCGGTGCTACCCTGTCTCTATTTTTGGACTATTGCAGTATCTTTCAGTGTTTTAGGCATAACTTTTTCATCCAACCTCCGATTGGGATGATTCAAGATGTTTTGAAAAGTTGAGAAGTAGATCTACAACTTTAATGTTAGACAAATTGAGAGATATTGGCTGGATCAAGGTCGAAATTACGCCATAAGTGACTGCTATGTAAACAACAAGGTGAAAATTCAAATCTGGTAACTCCAAGATTTGATCCAAACCGCCCTTATTTCAAAATCCTACAAAACAAAGTAAAAACATATAAAAGTAATATAAAACCTAAACAACATTAAAACACATAAAAACTAATATAGAATACTAAAAAAAATCACAAATTATCAAGGCCGAAAATATTAAATAAATAGATATAAAAATCAATTATCACATCCTTATTTTATTATTACATGATCTATCTATCATAAACAATAGTATTAAGTACTATAAATTTAAAAGTAGTGGCATTACTCATTTAGTCCGTGGTAAAAAAAAACTTGTGGTCGCCAAGTCCTTCGGGGACCGACCAAGAAAGTGCCAAAAAAACAAACAAAAGGGCGAATGGGTTGGCCAACCATTTTAATTATACGAAGTCGGTCAGTGATTTTTTCCCTTTAACATTTCGTTTATTAACAAATAATATATGTGTTTATTTGATTTGGTAGGAGTAAATAAATTTATAATAACTCTACGTAGACAGGAATATTGGATCGAAAAATTGGACATTTTCAAAAAAAAATTCCAATCTTTTTTTGACTCCCAAAATTTTAATAATATTTATTTGACTCAAATGTTTATAGAATTCAATGATTTATGTGTAATTTAAATACATGTAAATAAGTAGGATTGTATAAAATTACACCTAAATCACTTAATTCTGTAAATATTTGAGTCAAAAAAATAAATATTATAATTTTTTTGGCAATTAAAAGAATATTGAAAAATAAATAAATTAGAAATGTCCAATTTTCCAGTTCAATATTCGTGTCCGCATAGAAGGGGGGTGAGATCCTCTGTAACCATCTGTGTCGAGGCCTATGGCGACGGTGTTTAGGGCCTATGGCGATGGTATGTATCGTCGCCATAACCCTCTTTTTTTCGTAGGGCTATAGCGACAAGCCATACTGTCGTCATATACCCTAAAAACCGTCGCTATATACCCTAAAGACCATCGACATAGGCATCAACATAGAGAAAAATAGAATTTTGGTTACAGAGGATCTCATGTCGCATAAAAGGACTCATAAATTTACGTTTAAAAGTTATCGAGTTGGATCTGGATGTCAGCTGACTCAGCTGGATTGTGGACAACAATGTTGTTGTTCTGGGAATAAGTATAAACACAATATCAAATACTACATCTATCTATACAATTAAAAATTAGGATATTACATTGAAATTCGTGTCATACCCCATTTTTTAATTGTGTAAATGAATGTAGTGTTTGATTATTGTGGATATAGACTTATTCGTTCTTCTGGTGGTGTTGATCAATAGATAAAGAGAAGTGATATTTTCACAGGTTTTTTTGATATTTTTATATATAAACTGTCGTTATAAATTTATAGTGACGATTAAAATCGTCGTTATAAATCTATAATAATATTTTTTTATGTAAAAATATCAAAAAAAAAATGAGGAAGTTTCCTAGATAAATGGTGAGAAAGATCGAAAGTGACACACACATGGCGGATAAAGGTGGGACCGTTGGGGCGTAGGTTAGATAAAAAGGAACGGAGAACCTTCCACCTCAGATCCAGCACATTCCACGTTGATAGAATCAAAACGCCTAGAAAGAATCTCATTCAAAGTTCAAACTATCCCTACTTACTACTAGTCAGCCGAGGACAATATTATTATTATTATTTTTTTTTGTTCAGATGACTAAATTTTTTTAGGATAGCGTTGATTATTGAATATTTACTAATACTATAATATAGAGTTTGTACAACAATTACATTTTCTCGGGCTAATCAGTCGACCCACCAAATTGTTTAAAATTTCTTTTTTACTATTTTCTTTTCTTTTCTTTTATTTTTCCTTTTTAATATTTGAGGGAGAGAGATTGAAAGAAATGGAATGACTAAGGCCTGTTCGTCACCAACTTATAAGTTGCTCAACCCAATTTATAAGTTAATTTTGCTAAAAAAGTATTCGTTTAGAACTTATAAGTCAACTTAAAAAATGACTTATAAGTCAAAAAAAATAAGTAAGTAAAATTTACTTATTTTTTTTGACTTATAAGTTATTTTTTAAATTTTGGTCAAACTTATTGAAATATCCATTTTGCCCTATTTTATTTTAACATGTTATTTCCTTTGAGATTATTTTAGTAATCTTAACATTTTATTTTAACGTATAAGTTATTATTAACCGAACACATCCACAACTATTACTTATAATTTTCGACTTATAAGTAAAAATGATGCCGAACACTTTTACTTGTAAATCTATTAAAATTTTAACTTATAAATCGACTAAAATTTTAACTTTAAATTAAAAAAAAAATCACTCTCGAACGGGCTTTGGACGGAAAATTGTGGGAAAACTGAAACTTTCTCAAACCCCCGACAAATTTTGAACAGGGTAGGGTTTCAGTTTTTATTATTGGTTGAAGATTTTATGCATCACAAGAGCCTTCTTCAGGGAAAAGAAGAAGAAGAAGAAGGCTCTCTGTTCTGAGATACACACACACCCACACACACATACCATACACATCTGTAATTGTTTGGTTTTAATTAGAGGTAAAAAGATGATTAGATTGTCAATAGCAGCACTGCAATTGTCGGAGTTATTTGCGAGTTCTTTGGTGCATATGTTATATGGATTTTACATATTCAGCACGGCTGTGGCTGGTGATGTCTCACAGGCCTTAAATGAATGGCTTTACAAGCCTAAGTCCACGGATATTAATGTGGCTAAAGAGGAGGAGGAAGAGGAGTTGAATTGTTCAACCACTGCTGGTCATTTGCCCCCCATTGTATTGGTTCATGGAATATTTGGATTTGGTAAAGGGGTATGTGGCCTCGTTTCCATTTTTATAAAGATTAAGGTTTTCTTCATTTTGCATATTTATTACCATCTATTTCTGGTGTATCATGACTGGGTATTTTTCTTTTGGGCCCTTGCTTTCTTCAGAGATTGGGGGGGCTATCGTATTTCGCTGGGGCGGAAAAGAAGGATGAAAGAGTTCTGGTGCCAGATCTTGGTTCATTAACAAGCATTTTTGATAGGTGGGTATTAACGCTTCAATTTTCAGTTTATGTACGGCTCATTCTGTTCATGGTATGTTTTGTTCCAGTTTTCGCAATGTTTTTTATGGGTTTAAGGTTTCAGGGCACGTGAATTGTTCTATTACTTGAAAGGTGGGCAAGTCGATTATGGGGAAGAACACAGCAAGGCCTGTGGGCACTGTCAGTTTGGTCGGATTTATGAAAAAGGTTAAATTTTTTGGCCCTTCATTTACTTTATATAATTGGTTTAAGCTATATATCAACTACAGGCGATTATTTACTTGGGGTTTTGTATGATGTGAATGGGATGCAGGGCACTACCCTGAATGGGATGAGGATCACCCAATTCATTTTGTTGGGCACTCAGCTGGTGCACAGGTTGTTCGTCTTTTGCAACAAATGCTTGCAGACAAGGTTGGTCGAATTTTCATTTAATTAATTAACTTGGTAGTAAATCAAATTTCTTGATGATGAAGAATCATTGTTGACTTAATTTCAGGCATTCAAGGGACATGAAAACACTTCTGAGAACTGGGTATTAAGCTTAACATCATTATCTGGCGCTTTCAATGGAACTACAAGAGCCTACTTAGACGGAATGCAGTAAGTTATTTAAGTGTATATTGTTGTTTATTGTATCTCTAAGCATGTGAATTTACTTTAGAGTCATGGCTATAAAGTTTAGGAACTAAAAACATGGACCTTTCATCTGCGTGAGATAATGCCTGAACAATTCTGTTAAAGTCTCCTTTTTTTTTTTTTAAATGATAGGTAATCTTGGTCTACATTTTGTAGGATCAAATTAGAGATTTCAAACTACAGTTCCATATGTGCCCAAATTTGCAAGTTATTTGTTGAATGTTTTACAGCTTAGCTGTTTTTCTCTACATCTGTCTCTCTTCTTCTACTTCTTCTTCTTCTTCTTCTTCTTCTTCTTCTTTTGTTATTGCAATTTTTGTTTCTTGCATCGAACTTTTCCACGACACCAAATATGTTATGAATCCCTATGTTTGTCACTTTTATTGCAATTTGTTACAGGCTAGAAGATGGAAGGTCCTTGAAACCTCTGTGTTTGCTTCAGTGGTGTCGGTTGGGAGCAATAATATATGATTGGTTTGACATTTCCTGGTTAAAGGCATATTACAACTTTGGGTTCGATCACTACAACATGTCATGGAGGAAAATTGGTGTTCCGGGTCTTTTTGATTGCCTCCTAGGACATTCTGGTCCCTTTGCTTCTGGAGATTGGATCCTTCCTGATCTTACTATTCAAGGGTCCTTACGACTGAACAAACATTTATCTACATTCCCTGATACATACTACTTCAGCTACGCTACCAAGCGTACAAGGGAAATTATGGGTGTTACCATTCCATCTGGCATACTTGGAATCCACCCTTTGCTTTTCATCAGAGTTTTGCAGATGAGCCAATGGCGTCATCCTCCAGATGTATCCCCCCCATTCAAAGGTTACAGGTGAGTGTTCCATTTGATTTTGTTTCTTAAGCAATTCCATATGGATTTTTCTGATGTATTGAAGGAACTCAGGGACTTTCTAAACCTTCCTACTATCACCATAGGAATTAGCAACAAACTATTGGTCTTTGCTGGACCATTTTGTAATATTTTCCAGTTTCAGATTTTAACTGCTCTCTACAAATTAATCTTTATGCAACTGTTCTAATTGTGACTTGAAATGAAGTACATATTGAAACCAGAATTGGATGTCTTCTGCTATGTCTCTCATGCTTAAAGCAACTACTCTTTCAGGGATGAAGACTGGTGGGAAAATGATGGAGCACTCAACACCACATCCATGACACACCCTCGTTTCCCAGTTGAACACCCAAGTCGCCTCGTTATAAATGAATCTGAGTGCCAGCCCTTGCAACCAGGCATCTGGTTCGTTCCACTTCTTTGCATCACTTAAACTGCATTTATCTTTGATAGTATATTTATGACCAAGAAAGATGTACTTCTACATTGTGAAATTTGGTTCTAATTTAAAATTTCTCATAAACATATCTTAATGACAATAAATATTTCACATCCTTGTTTGCTATCACCATTGTTAAGTTGGGATATAAGGTTTCTAAATTTTTTGTAGTTTCAACATGATTTAACTTGAGTTTAATCCAAAACTTAGTTATTATTTTTTCTAAAAAAAAACATTTTCTTTTTGCATGGAATTTTTTTGAAGCTATTGTATCAATTTTATTGCTTTTATCTTGCAGTGTTAAATAGCAGTGATACCAGAACCACAAATATATGATTTTATTTAAACTTATAAAGAATATGTAACATATATGCTTCTATGTACATGAGAACTTTGTTACGTTGATCATCCATTTGATTCAAATACCAACAAGATTATTTGATAACCATATCCACAGTGGAGGGTGTTTTTCAAAGAAAGATAGTTTTTAAACCGGAGAGTTCTGCCTTTGGTTTTAAACATTGCTGAGCACTATATATTTGCCTTGACAATTCTTTAATGATGATTTTCTCTATATAAAGGAATTGGTTTTTTCAAAAATAACACTTTTTGTTATGCAGTGTTTCCATTTTAATGCTGCATATGAAGTCTGATGGGTGATGCATTGCTCCCAATGCCTATTGGTGTTTACTGTTTTTTTGGACAAATATGTTTGAGCATTTTTTGTGGGAACTGAAGTTGTGCCACTGGTGGATTTTTGGACAATGCATGCATTAGCTTGCACAAATGGATCAATTTGACACCCTATATTGATTTTTATTGAAATTTCTGAAACATGTAGTGTGAAGATTCACTTTTCAAAAAAGAAATAGTAAAGCGGTCATTAGTATTATTTGAATTGCTATTTTCACAGTTAAGTTAGCTCTGGTTGTACTTCTGTAGGATAAACTATATGCAGAAACTCTGTACTATGATTCCAATTTCTCCAAACTAGAAAATCGCATCATTCATTAGGGGGTGTCTGTTAGCTGACAAAATGTGGCATTTGCTTTTGGTGCAGGTATTACAAGATTGTGGAAGGTGATCACATTCTTTTCATAATAAACCGAGAAAGAGCAGGAGTTAAATTTGATTTGTTATACGACAGCATTTTTGAACGTTGCAGAAAACATGCATTTAGGAAGAGTCCACCAACTTTGCCAAACCAAGTGCACCAATAGTACCCTATCATACACTACAACTAGAAAAGAACATAGAGAATTTTTTTAGTTATTATCCTGGAACCTTTTCTTTCATTTTCATTTTCTTGGCCCCTTTTGGACCCGATGTATATGTGTATTTTCTTCTTTACTTTTCTTTGCAGTCCCCCACCCATCTCCGTTGTATTTTCCAGGGCACCAACATACCTAGTTTGTAGTTTAACGACAGGATTGAATCAATCTTATGTACGAGTTCTCTTGGCTCTGGGCCAAGATGATGAGTCATTTATTAGTATCTCTCTTTATCCAAAAATAGAAGGATTAATTATATGGAACAATTAAATTCAAGCTTGCGCTAGTTCCGTACAGCCAAAAAACAATTTGTTTAGCCAGATTAGCCGCGTCTCCCGACTTGATGTGACAACCATATCAAATTTGATAACCATTTAGGGGTGTGGAGGAACAATTTTGTTATATGTAATGACTTGTGTAATGATCTTTTACAAAATAGTGAGTCTATTATTTTAATTATTTTATGGGATTTATTATTTTATAAAAAATTATTGTCCAAGTCAACACCTGTAGATGAAAGTGGCTTTTATACAAGTCTTAATTCATACTCCCCTGCCATTGTTATCTATCTCACCTACGGAAGAGCCTGATAGCCACTCTTCTCGATGTTCTACAGGTAACGGACCTACAAAACCCAACATCTTCATAAATGTTGGAAATAAAATTATCTCACCACAGCTCTTATGCTCAGAACAAGTACAACCACAGGAAGAGCAATCAAATAAGTACCAAAATAAATTTAACTAAAAAAAAAGTATCAATATAAACAATCATTAATGATTTACCATTAGTGTTTTAAAAAGACTATATTCAATTCATCAATACAGGGTTGGCAGGGAAATGTGTAGGACCTCATCCTGTGGTGGAGAATTTGGGAAGAAAGGAATTGTCAATGCTTTGTGTTAGGGAGAATGTGATTAGTGGTCAGGTGCTCTAGGGTTGGTTATGTTGTTCCACTTTTTAACAGGGTTAAGGTCTTAGTTAGCAGGCCCTTGGCTTTGGTATACACCCATTATACACGGGGACCAACCCCGTTTGACGACTTCTTTGATATATAATTTACTTTTAAAAAAAAATACAAGGTTTGGCCGTTCACCTTAAGACTTGCACATAAGCTTTACAATATAAAGACATGCAAGTGTACACTATATTTAGAGAAGTAAATATGTTCAGGAGGACACACCTGTATTCCAGAAACAGTAAAATATGGCATCTCAAACTTCATGTGTATGGGAGCCTCTCTCGGGAGCTGCTTCTTCATCTGTAATACTACGAAGACTAAACTCTGCTTTCAACATATATTCCTACACATTGCAACCAGAATTAACCATTTAAAAATTATGATTGCAAGGGGAAAACATGTTAAAATCTTCAATATCAGACACAATAACATTATAACTAAGGAAGAGAGTGCAAAGGTGATTGGAGCTAACAACTACCTTACCACCTGGAAAAGATTTGATTTTCCAAAGCAATGCATCATTTTCAGGTGTGTAGGAAGCAGATCCCATTGACGTTCGAACATTTGGATTGATAGCATCAGACGGCACAGGCAACTCAATTTCGACATTCGTTGAAGTGATGCAAAGTCAAACCAACTCATGGGGTAAAACTTGGAAACTTTGAACTTTTCTGATACAATTGCATGCTTTAAGATAGAAAATTATACCTACGCTCCTTGAACTGGCACCTGGCATTTACCATAATTTCCGTACGACTTCTAGAACGTCTTTCCACATGAGCTTCCACCCATATAAGAGGCTTTAACTGAAATTGAATGAAAAGTCTTGTCATTCAGTCATTCAGATAACACTACTTCGTAAAAGAGACAACACAATGGAAAGAAGAAAAGTACCTACTGCAAAGCATACCTGGGTACTCGGTCTGTAGGTCATGAGATCGTAAGATCCATCAGGAGGTATAAAGGATATATAGTCCGATCATTTTCAAATCGAGCAAAACGCACACACCTATAAGACTCAAGTACTTTAGCATGATAGCAGCAGGAAACAAAATAAGGAGGAAAAAGAGAAAGATACAGAAGATTTTTAACAAGCTTTACTCACTACACATGCATATTTAGTTACAACACTTACAAAACCATAGCAGAATACAAAATATGTAGAGAGTGGGGCGACACACTGATGGAACCTGATGTCATCCAGGTCAATGGTTCTTCCCTTGGTTGATCGTCCTTGCGCCTCCGGTAACACTCTTATCATTTAACCGAAGTTTACATTCAGGCATACCACTGCGACGGATGAAAAACATACTTTATTTTGTTGATGGTGATTAATAGAGAGTAGCAAGATCAGATAAAGATCACAAGATTTGGGAACTCAACACATTTTGCCATCTCAACTATAAGGATCAACTAACAATATAAGTGTCTCAGAAGTATTTATAGATTGCCAAAGCAAAGGGAGCAACAGCTCTCGCAAGCAGGGTTGAAAGTAGTAGTCAGAAGCTTGAGCCACGAGCCAAGCATCTTCCAAATATGATGCAGATGTATATATGCAAAAGCACAATATAATGGCACTTCTCTTCTTTCCCTAAAATGGATCTTTTAAATGAAAACATCAACTGTGTTCCAGAACCTCAATACGTTTCAATGTGATGAACAATTGTTTCAGTTTTCATAATCTTGAAGAATGTTGACTGACATAGTTTGTCAACAAAATGGATTTATCTTGCAGCATCTATTTAACACGAAGATCTTGGGATTACAGTAGCTCCATTAGTATGGTAATTTCATAATAAGGAGATGAATGTTTCATGCTCAGACATGCATCACATAGGGCATATGCTCTGGCTATAAAATTATTAAAATGCCATCATCCATTTGTTTAATAAAACATTTCACTTAGCATTAATGCACATCCACATCAATTAAAATTTTAAGTAGAATAACCAAATAAAAATAGCAAGGATAGTTTTTACATAAAAAAATTGTGAGTGGGCTAATAATTTACCTCAAATATGTTCACATCTTTAATGCTCCAACAACTTCGGACCTAATAATTTGTCCACTACTGTTCACAAGTATATTAACACTCTCGACAACATCTAAAAATACCCGAAACAAGACAAAATCTTTATGATCTGTTGTCTTAAATTACTTCCAAATAACTCGCACAAAAACAAATCTACTTCATTCTTTTTGTAACGTATCCCTTCACTGCACCATGACACTACATTTGTCACAGCCACGGGAGGCCTCTGTCCTATAAGCACCAGTCTTGATATACTCGCGAAGAATCTTTGCTTCAGTATACTGAGGGTAACCAAAGTCCATCATTTCGTCAAGTAACTCATACTGTGAACATGAAAGAATTTTTTTTTTAGCAAGATGACATCCAAATATAAAATTTTACTTTCTGATATAATGTAAAATTCTATAGCACCTATAGAAGAAGACAATGATAAAAAAAATTATCTCTAAGTGATTCCTCTTCTACCTCCTCAAAAGAATGCTTAAAGACCTGCCCGCAAGAAAAGGCTCAAAATTGGAGGATGTCATTTGCACAGTTAAAGGAAACAAGTAGAAAAACTCGCGTATTACAAGTGTGCAGAAAATAATTTTTTTGATCTTATCAAAATAGTGAAGGTGTTATGAACGCAGCGGAAGCAGGTAGTTGGTTTAATTACTAACAATGATTACTAATAATGCTAATCACTAACAAAACTAAACCAACATACCAAATAATAATGAAATACAATAATTAAAGTAAAGCAATAATAGTAATAACAATAATGCAGAAAAATAAATAAAAAAAAAAAACGAACACACCTGGAATTATGAGACTGTTAAAATACTTCACTATCTTCCAAGAAGACCAATTACAAAAGAGGGAAATATTTTACTAAAGATGTCCTTAAAAGAGACTCTCTTACAAATAAATATTCAACTAACAAAAGAAAAGATAATATTTACTCTACCTATGCAATACTACAATGGACCTTAGTTATAAGTAAGTGGTTGGCCACTTATAAGCTTGCACATCGATGTGGGACAAGCAAATAAGTTAATACTCAACAAATCTCCACCTTGGCACATTAGCTGGCCCCACCAAGTTTTTCTGGATCATCAAAATTAGCGATGCCTTTAAAATGCACCCAATGGTGCAATCACATGTGCATAATGTTGATCAAGTCCAAACAATGACTAAACTTGATCCCTATCACAACCTTAGTCAACATATCTGCGAGGTTTTCGGCAGTCCCAACTTTCTGAATTAAGTTTCTTCTTTCACTAATAATCTCCCGCATAAAATGATACCGAACATCAATATGTTTGGTACGAAAATGAAATACTGGATTTTTTGCTAAATGAATAGCACTCTGACGGTCAGAATAAATTGTAATCTTATTTTGACCAACACACAATTCATCCAGTAATCCCTGTAACCAAATTGCTTCCTTTACAGCCTCTGTAACTGCCATGTATTCTGCCTCTGTAGTAGACAAAGCCACTATAGATTGTAAAATAGATTTCCAACTTACTGGTGCTTTTGCAAGAGTAAATACATACCCGGTTGTCAATCACCGTTTATCCAAATTACCAGCATAATCAGAATCTACATAACCAACAGCAAGCTGGTTGCGAGTATCGTCTTTTTCAAAGGCTAAACCAACATCTATGGTCTTCAACAAATACCGTAGAATCCATTTCACTGCTTGCCAATGTCCTTTACCAGGATCATGCATATACCTGACTAACTGCATGTGAAATGTCGGGTCTCGTACACACCATTGCATACATCAAGCAACCAACCGCATTAGAATACGGTATATTTGACATATATTTTCGTTCTTCATTTGTCTGTGGAGATAAATATGCACTAAGTTTGAAATGAGGAGCAAGTGGGGTACTTACGGGCTTTGACTGATCATTCAAGTCAAAACATTGTAACATCTTCTTCAAATACTCCTTTTGAGTCAAACAAACCTTGTCTCTCATTATGTCTCTTGTTATCTCTATGCTGAGAATCTTCTTGGCTTCACCGAGGTCTTTCATTTTGAACTCTTTATTTAACTGAGCCTTTAATCTATCAGTTTCAGCTTGGCTCTTTGATGCAATAAGCATATCATCAACATACAAGAGTAAGTAGATAAAAGACCCATCTCTTGTCTTACGAAAATACACACAATGATCAAATTTACTTCTACTGTATTTTTGCCCCAACATAAACTGATCAAATCGCTTGTACCGTTGCCTAAGTGATTGTTTCAAACTATAAAGCGTTCTTTTCAATTTGCAAACAAAATTTTCCTTAACAACAACTTTGAATCCCTCCGGCTGAGTCATATAGATTTCATCTTCCAAGTCTCCATGTAAAAATGTAGTTTTTACATTAAGTTGAACTAGTTCTAAATTCATCTGTGCTACCAAGGCAAATAAAATTCTAATGGAGGAATGTTTTACAATTAGAGAAAATACCTCATTATAGTCATTCCCTCCTTTTGAGCATAGCCTTTAACCACCAACCTTGCTTTGTAACGAATGTCATTCTTGTCAGGAAATCCATCTTTCTTTGTAAACACTCATTTGCACCCAATTGTCTTCTTCCCCTTAGGTAGTTGAGCTAACTCCCAAGTCTGATTCTTTTGAAGTGACTGCATCTCCTCTTCCATAGCTTTCTTCCACTGATTAACTTCAGAACATCTGGTTGCCTCTTTATATGTGGAAGGAACATCATCACTTGCAATTGGAAGTGCATAGGCCACCACGTCAACAAATCGAGCAGGTTTGCGAATCTCTTGTCTTGGCCTAGCAACTACAATTGATTTTTTTTTGCTGTTAAGGTTCCATAGTAGAACCTCCTTCATCATCTTCTTCACCATCTATCAAATGAGTATCAACATCTGTTTCTTCAAATCTAACTGGGTTGACTGTTGTTTCAAACTCTACATGCTGCTTACTATTATCCATTTGCTGCGGATTATCCTTTGTCTGGCTTCTTGTATTCTCCAACATAGAAGACTCGTCAAATGTCATATCTCTGCTGGACACAATTTTTCTCGAACTAGGACACCAAAGACGGTATCCTTTCACCCCTGAAGCAAATCCTACGAAAATTTCTTTCTTGGCTCTCGGATCCAACTTAGATTCTTTCACATGATAATAAGCAGTAGAACCAAAAATATGTAACGAATCATAGTCAGACACAGGAATCCCAGACCATACCTCCAATGGAGTTCTATCTCCAATATCAGCTGAAGGTAGACGATTGATGAGATGGCATTCATAAGTTACAGCCTCAGCCCAAAATTCTTTGCCCAACCCAGAATTGGACAACATACATCAAACTTTCTCCAGCAAAGTTCGATTCATGCTTTCTGCCACCCCATTTTGCTGCGGTGTACCTCTAACTGTAAAGTGACGTACAATACCCTCGTGTTGACACAATTTCAAAAAAGCATCACTGCAATACTCACCACCATTATCTGTTTTGAGATTCTTAATCTTTTTGTCGTTTTGGGTCTCCACCATCTTTTTCCATTTAAGGAAAGTATCAAGCACATCATCTTTCGATTTCAAAATGTACACCTATGTTCTTCTTGAGAAGTCATCAACAAAAGTAACAAAGTAGTGCTTACCTCCGAGGGATGCGGTCTTAATAGGTCCCCACACGTCTGAATGAACATAATCAAGAATACCCTTGGTATTATGCATAGCGGTGCCAAATTTCACCTTCTTCTGCTTTCCAAGAACATAATGCTCACAGAAATCCAATTTGCAAGTCTTTGCACCTTTCAACAAGCCTTGTTTTGCCAAACATATCAAGGTCTTTTCACCTGCATGCCCCAATCGCATATGTCATAACCTAGTTGTTTCGGAATCTTTATCCTTACCAGAGACTGCAACTGAAGATTCAATAACTATATTACCATTATAGTAATACAAATTATTTCTTCTTGTACCTTTTATTACAACGAGGGCGCCAGAAACAACCTTCAGAATTCCATCTCGCATAGTCACCGTGAAGCCTTTGGATTCCAAGGCTCCTAAAGAAATGAGATTCTTTTTTAATTGCGGCACGTGTCTAACATCTGTCAGAACTCTAGTTGAGTCGTTAGTGTTCTTCAAGCGGATTGAGCCTATTCCAATTGTTTTGCAATGTTCATTGTTACCCATGAAAACAACTCCACCATTTAGATTCTCATAGTTGAAGAAACACTCCTTGTGTGGACACATATGATAAGTGCAACCCGAGTCTAAAATCCACTCATCGGATTGAGGTGCAGATAGTAGACTTACTAGAGCAAAATCTAACTTGTCATCTTCAACATCTTCCACACATGCATCTGAAGTGACTTTGGCCTTCCCTTTATATTTATTCTTCAACTTGGGCTAATCTTTCTTCCAATGTCATTTCTCGTGACAAAATGCACATTCATCTTTGCTAGGTCTCCCTTTCGAACGAGATTTTCCCCTTCCTTCAAATTTACGATTTTAGCTACGCCCTCTTGCTATTAATGCTCTAGCTGACTCATCCTTATGTTCTTTTTGGTCATTCTTTCGGATTTCATAGTTTAACAAAATAGAACAAACTTCTTCAAAAGACAGTTGTTCTTTTCCATGAATGAGTGTAATACACAAATGATCTAATTCATCTGAAAGAGAATTAATCAACAGCATAGCCTTGCATTTGTCTTTGAATGTCTCATCCAAGTTTAATAAATCAGCAATTAATTTATTAAACTCGTCAATATGAGAACTGATACTCGTACCTGATTTCAACTGAAGACGAAACAATCTTTTTAATAGGTACAACCGATTCTCATTGCTTTTCTTCATATACTTGTCCTCCAACGCCTTCCACAACTTACTAACACATGTCTCCTTTATGAACGGATATTTCTGCTCTTTACACAAATAGGAACGAATCATTCCGCAAGCTTTTAAATTCAGTCTGTTCCAATCTTTCAAATTTATATCTTTTGGCTTTTTCTCTTCTAGAACTATATCCAAATCCTGTTGGTACAATCCATCCAATACCTCACTTTGCCATAGGTTGAAATTATTTCGACCATCAAATTTTTCTACATCTATTTTTCTACTTGTTATCATTGTTTTGGCCAACAAAGAACCTCCAGTCATATCTGACTCGTCCATTGGTTTTTCCAAATTTTACTAAATTATTGTATTACAAAGTTATACAATTTGAACATAGCAGAAAAGCCAAGATTTTAACATATAGCTCTGATACTAATTGTTATGAACGCAACAGAAGCAAGTAGTTGGTTTAATTACTAATAATGATTATCAATAATACTAATCACTAACAAAGCTAAACCAACATACCAAATAATAATGGAGTACAATAATTAAAATAAAATAATAAATGTAATAACAATAATGTAGAAAAATAAATAAAGAAAAAGAACAAACACACCTAGAATTATGAGGCAGCTAAAATATTTCACTATCTTCCAAGAAGACCAATTACAAAAGAGAAAAATATTTTACTAAAGATATCCTTAAAAGAGACTCTCTTACAAATAAATATGCAACTAACAAAAGAAAATAGAATATTTACTCTACCTATGCAATATTACAATGTACCTCATTTATAAGTAAGTGATTGGCCACTTATAAGCTTACCCATCGATGTGGGACAAACAAATAAGCCAATACTCAACAGAAAACACAAATATTGAAATGCCAATGACACTTGCATCAACTACACGGTATAGAAATAGGAGGCGGCTAACAACATTACAGTTCTGCTTGGACGCAGTCATCAAATATATATTGTTGTTTTGAATAAACATATATGTTATGCCATTATCATATACAACTGGATCTTGTGAATCTGGATCTCCCTAATATGTACCAAAACACCACCACGCGTTATGAAAAAATCAATTTAAGTCAAATACACTCCTCGATAGAAAATATATCAAGGTATATTTAACTAGACAAGAAAGTAATTGAGCAGCTAACAATTTTTAAATTCTAAAGACATGAAAAGCCTGCTTGAATGACCTTAATTGAACTGGTGAATGGTATGATTTTCTCTTTTCTTTTTTTCTTCAGTTATGACTAAGCAAAAAGATCATGGAAAATAAACAAGGAAATAAAGCAATTCATAGGGAACCAAATTTAAAATTTCAGGAGAATAAAAGTCTTTTAAGCTCATAAGAAGTTTAAGTTTTCTTTCTTTTTTGAATCATTTTCCGACAGAGCAAACGAGAAATTGAAAATTTTAAATAATCAAAGCATACAATCAAATCATGGAAAGAGAGAAGGTAATTTAAAAGCTCTTTTTCGATTAGTTTGGTGAAGAATTTCTCAGCCACGGTAGTCCCGCCAAACCAGAACCGGGCCTTGATGTCGTGAAGGAAGAGCGCTGAGGCCGCCCCTACCATTAATTTATCCAAAGTCAGCAATAAATCGAAAAAAGAATAAAAAAAAAATACTATTGCCACGTGTAAAAAGGCATCTCATAATTAATTAATTTTGGTCAATTTTTGATTTTTTTTGTTACTTTTTTCTTAGACATAATTACTTTAATTGATTAAAAATAAATTTAAAAGGTTTTTTTGTAAAAAAAAAGAAGCTAAAGTTCTTGAATTTTTTTTTACAATTAAGTCTAATATATTTTGGCAAACTTGCTTACTAAATTTCTACTCATGACAATTTTTTTTAGTTTTATAAAAAGTATTTATAAATAATTTCAAAAGTGATTTATCAAATACTTTTTATCTTATAAAATTATTTATAAATAGCTTTGATTACTTTATAAACAATCTCAAACTCTCTAAAAAGTACAATAACATATTTTAATTGAGTAAAATACAAAATTAACCATTGTACTCTAGTTTATTTGAATATCCCCCTTTTGTTGGTCAATGTAAAATAAGTCATTTACTATTAAGACTGAAACTCAAAACCTCAATTTCATAATTTTAAGCAACTATCCAACTAAACTACATGATATTATTATCAACCGACCATTGTACCTTTAGTTTATGTTTGTTTGTAAAAAATTATTTGAGATTAGACTATTTGTATTAACATAACACTACTTTGAATTATTTTATTCCATGATGAAAGATTATTAGTCCCTTAACGTTGGACTATTAGTCTCATAAAACCATTTAATAGCTTAAAATGAGGAGGATTATTAATCCCAAAATTATCATGAGATTATATAATCTCTCATAACCTAAGAAATGATTTTAAAAAATAGTCTATAGGACCATTTAAAGGACTATTAATCTCCCATCATAGGATAAAATAGTCCAAAATAGTGTTAAATTATTATAAATAGTTCAATCTCAAACATATTTTTTGCAACCAAACATAGCCGTAATGTATTTGGATATTGTGCTGTGAAAATTCAAATTTAAAATCTCAACCTCATAACTTTAAGCAATTACCCAATTGAGCTACATAATATTGTTATAAATGAGACAACATAAATTTTATTTATGCAAGTTTCTTCATTTAAACAAAAAAAGAAAAAGAAAAAGAAAAAAATAAATAAGTGGGTAAATATTTTAACTTTTTATAATATCAATAATACTATTTGTTAGTTCGGTAATATAATATAGTAATAAAATTATAATGATAAATTAAAAAAAATTGTATTATTTTATATTATTATTATTGTATAAAATTAATAAAGAGTATACAATAATATAATAGTGTAAATTTTATGTTATTGTTGATACATGTCAATAATTTTATAATAATAAAAAAAAAACAAATTTGAAATATCAAGAACATACTAGATATAAGCGATTATAATAACGGTGTTTTATAATTTGATATACATTATTATAATAATTATTTTAATAACGGTGTTTTATCCTCAATTGCCAAAAAATGGAGATGCACAACCAGCTCTCAATTTCTCTCGTCATATCTGTTAAAACGACCTAACACCGACAAATAATCCCATATCATCTCCTTCATTACTCCATCATCCCATTCTTTTCCGTTCATCTTATCATCTCTAGCTACTTCTTTCAATCATCATCAATATTTATCTTTAAATCATATACTAGTAGTTTTAATTTTGAAAAAACAAACTCATGTAATATTTTAGTTTGGCTTATTAATTTTAACTTTTTATAAAAATATTAATTTTATACAATAATAAGATAAAATAATAATAAAAATTTTAATTTATCTCCATAATTTTATTACTAAATTAACAAATAGTATTATTGACCTTATAAAAAGTCAAAATGTTCACCCACTTATTTATCCTTTTTTTTTTTTTTTGGTTTAAATGAATAAATTTGTATAAATAAAATTTATGTTGTATCATTTATAATAATATTGTGACGCCCTCAAATTCAGATACATGTAGCTCGAATCTGGTGCTTCACGATCTAACTCATACAATATTCTAATAAAAATTAAATGCGGAATAACATAAATATTTATATTGAGTTAACATAAATATTTGCGTCCCAAGTCTCGTAACCGTCACTAAGACATAACACTACTTAAAAATAACAAGTACTACATAAGTCTTAATACAACACTAAATAAAATTTAATTACAACATCTCAATAAGGCTACTCAGCAATCTTGCCTTTGCCTTTATCTTTTCCTGAGTCGGTGCTTTGTTCAAACTTAACTGTAATGTTTAAGGGAAATAAGGGTGAGCAACGAGTTTGCTCAAAAAGTATAAAAAAATAAGTATTCATGTGTAGGGATTCTTATAACAAAGTATGTAACAATAATTAAAAGCTCAAGAATTGAATAAATGAATTGTGAACAATGTAAGTGTCAAAAGTTTCAATTCTGATCTTTTCTACTAGTAAAAAGTCACTATAGACTAAAGGATATTTATGAAATCAAGAATTTTAATATTTTCAGATAAATAAACAATTGAACTAAGTGGTCACTATGGACCGTGAACACATGCTTGAATTAACAGTATTTTACTGAAAATTCACAATAATAAACAAGTACAATAGGTGATCAACCTAAAGTACCTTATGTTATGCATAACACTCAAATATGCTATTCGCGCGCGTGTCGGTTCCCCGACGTAAAATAGTTTTTCATCTCAACATACTATAAGAGTCATCACCAAGACAATTGGTTTGGATAGCTTTCTCAAGAAAATATGATCGATTAACAATCGATCTTATCATTGGTCTAGCCGATATAAATGGCTTAGACGTACTTTTCAACACAATTAGGAACAATTGATACGATCAATGTTCGCAACTAGGGTTCGAATAATCGTCCAATAATATAATTATGATATTAAGTCAAATTTCAAAGCTTCACAATATAAATAAACAGAAATTGATTCATCAATTAATTTTACTTGTACGAATTGATAAAAGTATAAGTTAAAGTATTTGCCTGAATCGTTGACTCTATTTGACCGTAATTCCTTATCATTTGAACAACCTATGTTCAATATATTCGTCTAACGGTTAAATTCTATTAACCTTCACATAATAATCTAATAGATTTAACTTTCAAGTTCTATATAACTTGGACTCTCAAATCATTACGCATATAATTTCAAATAAAATTATTTATTTTTACATTATCGTCTCTCACATTCCTTATTTAATTCATTCATTAACTATCACAAATAATATAACACTTTGTATTATTCTATTTGTTTCATTATTCTTTATTATTTCTTAATGATTCATAACAAAATGATCTCACCTCTTATTAATCTATAAATAAAATAATTTAAGTTATCATTTTATTTGTTTAATTTCCCAATTAGAGTAACCCTTGTAGGGTTTCGACACATAAACGCAGCGAAATTTCAAAATTTTTCGAAATCCTAAAACAAGATCCATGCGAAAACATAAAAATTCAGATGTTTAGATATATTTTTATCGATTATCCGAGCTTGAATGGAGACTATAGAATTCTGGATCTGCTTCGAATCTTCAACGCAATCCAATGACTGCGTCTCTACGGTATCCACACGAACGCCTCCGCGAATCGTCCCACGATCTGCAGTAAAGAGAATCGCAGTACTAACTGCCAAGATCTTGATCTGAATTTTTCTGAGTTTTTCTCTCTAGCCTCTTTCTGAAAAACGCTAGGGTTTAGGTTTTTAGGTTTCACGTTCTTTTAAAAAAGCTGATATGTCATATATATATATAGCAGTTAAAAGAATTAACCAAAAACTAATTAGAAAAATAAAATCCGAATTTATATATATTATATTTTAATTAAGTCTTACTTAATTAATATACATATATACAAATTATCATATTAATTTAAATTCGTAATTTAAATACTATTAATCATATTGACATATTTAAATCCTAATAATTCAAATTAATTATCTTTTAATTACGTTCTAAGTGTATAATCTTATAGGTTATTATTATATTGACAATAATTTTAAAATCATATTATAAAATTATAAACAGTGAGCGACATCTAATACATCACTGCTACCCAAATAATAATAAGATCGATGATTCAATGCAACCTTTTCATGACCAATGTTTCAATGTAATTTAATCCTTTTAACCTTGAAATCCTAGATTAAACTCGAGGCATGAAATGTGTCATACTCTTCATAATTTAATCTGAGTTTTCTTGATCAATGAGTAGCCTATATAAAACAAATCACCTCTAATATATAAGGGGGTTAAATTCTATCTAAATCTCTCATATTCCTCACACGATTCATGATGTACCCAATAATCACATTTATTATCCATCATATTAAAGGTGACCTTTGATGATATCAAAGTACATAAATTCTCGTGTAATAATATAGTGATTTCAGGTCAGATGATCATTACATCATTGTTACTATGAGAATTTCTTATGACACTTTGCATAACGCTCCACGTAGAATTCTCATGGTGGGTCAGTCCAGTACATTGTTCTCTAACATGTACCTATGCATTGACTCAATATCTCATATATTTATGACCAATGAGATTTGACCATCAGTCAATCCACATACTAGTCTCAATGCATCATTGTTGTCCCATTAACAATGATACTCGACTAGGGACATTTAAGAGCAATGATACTAATTATAATTATATAATCTCATGTTCAAGTCACGTACTTGAAGCTATATAATTCGTATCATTATTCTAAGAACTTTTATTATGCTAATATTTATAAAATGCAGTAAATAAAATCATAATAAAATAATTCATTTATTCAATCAAATATAATATCAAATTGTTAAGCAATTACATCAAATAATTCGCCTTTAGGGCATAAACTTTAACAACCCTTATTTTTATTTTAATTTAATTATGCCCCATTAGTACACAATTAAAATAATTCTTAATATTATTTTAATTATTCATTCTTTAATAATTCACAATCAAAATAATGGTTAACATTATTTAATTACATATTCTTTATTGAGTTATAATTAAAATAATTCTTAATATTATTTTAATTGTTTAACTCTTATTAATTTACAATTAAAATAATTTATAATATTATTTTAATTACTTATGTATTACTAATCCACAATTAAAATAGTCCTTTAATACTATTTTAATTGTCTAAAGAAATATTTAACATTAAATAATCTTTATTATTAACTTACAAATAAAATAAATTTTTGTTATTATTTTATTCGTTTAATGTCAACTCGCAAATAAAATAATTTTTATGATATTATTTTATTTGTTTAATATTATTTAATCAATTCACAAATAAAATAATTTTAAAGTATTATATTATCAACTCACAAATAATTTTTTTTAAAGTATTATTTTATTTGTTTAATATTATTTAATTCACTCACAAATAAAATAATTTTAAATTATTATTTTATTTGTTTAATAATATTTTAGTTAACTCACAAATAAAATAATTTTTTTATAATAATTTTATTTGTTTAGTATTATTATTTTTAATTATTATTATAATTATTTTTTTTCTGCGGTCTGGTCGGACCGGTCAACCCAACCGGTTTGACCCTGTTTGACCGGCCCGGGTCAACTGTTAACTCTGACCAGCGCTGTAGCGCCTGGACTAATACTCGAGGACGGCGCTGCAGCGCCCTCCTGTAGAAACCAAAAATAATTTTTTCTAAATTTTTATTTTTCTACCCTTTTTGATTTAATCCTTCATATATTGCTTATTTTAAATCCAATTGGGCTAAATCAATCTTGTTACTTCATAAACTCATAACCCTTCATCATTCCAATTTTTATATTATTTTTAAAAATATTTATTTAACCAAAATTATTGATTTTTCAAACTAGAGTTTTATTTTGACATCCTTCACAAGAAAACTCACTATAAATTCATTTTAGCTCCATTTTTGTTCGTTCTGCTTGAAAAAATTTCATAATTCATAGAACTATCACATACAATTTTTAGATCATACAAATGAGTTACACATTTTATTTCATTTTTACCCAAGTCACATGTTTTCACTAGTACACTTAGGATTTTTACGCTTATATGTATTATTCTTAATCATCTTGATATAAAACACATATAAACACATATCAATCATATATACTCTTTCACAAATCCTTTCTCATGCCTTCGGAATCCACCATAATTTCCACACACAATATTCTCCCACAACTAAGCATAAATATTTCAATATACAAAAATATATACACTTAACTTATAAAATCAAAACTAGGTTAGGATTATACCTCTTAGATGTTCTTTTTCTCTTAGCTATGAACTTGTAATAAGCCTCCATCTTTCCTTCCTTGTTAGACCTTGCTAGAATCACCCACTTGCAAGAGTTTCTCTAGCTTTTCTTATTTTTCTCTCCACTCTCTCTATTTATCTCTATAGCTCTCTACATAACCAATCTTAACAAACTTAGAAAACGAAATAGGATGACTCTATTTATAGCCAAATTCTCATACACATACATGTATTAATACATGTACAAATACATGTATAAAATACACCAAATTGATTATTACCCATCCACCAAACTATTAACCATTGGATTAACAAAAGTTGGTGACCTAATCCACCAACTCCCACTTTAACCCATTCCTTCCTTCATAATGCACCTAAATTGCAAAAATAAAAAAATAAATATAAGATATATATATAGGTCATGATGGGAGTACATTATTATTTATTTATTTATCTATTTAATTTATTCATTTTGTGCAAGTATTCTAGAAAATGGGTCATTAATTTGGCCACTCAATTGGATCATGATTTGAACTTGTCATTAGACTTATAATATTCTAACTTGGGCTAAATACTTAGACCATCAATGATTCTCTACAATCCACTTAGTGGACATAACAACAATTCAAGTATTGAGTCAATTAATTTAAATCTAGCAATTCTACCGACATTGACTTTTAATTTATGACATGTTGGACTATGTCACATTAATTCATGTGACCTCATAATATTCACATTGGGGTTAATTTAATTATCCTCATTAATCTATTGTATTATTTAATCATCTCATAATTAATTAATTCATTCATTCATTCATTCATCCTAATCATTATGCCAAACAAGACATATTACAAAAGCTTTAATTAATTAAGTTCATCATCATCATCACTTATTAATTAAATTGTTAATGCTTACTACACAATACATAAATGTATGAGTACACAAATAATTTCTCAAATAATTTATTAATTTCATTAATATAAGCATTTACAAATTTCTTGGATATTACAAATATCATGTAGCTTAGTTTGACAGTTGTTTAAAATTATGAGGTTGAGCGACCAATAAAAAGGGGACACAAGATAAGTCTACTACATCCAAATATAAAATCAAACACTATATCCATCTTAACCATTAAAAAGTAGGGCATGACACGAATGTTAATGTCATATCCCATATTTTAATGGTTAACACATAAACGAACCAAATCGTTCGCGAACCGATTCGGTTCGAGTTCGAGTTGGATGCCTTATCGAGTTTAGTTCGCACATGGTGTTCCATTCGATTACTCGATTGAATATGTTTGCGAACCATGTGGTTCAGTTCGTTTGTGTTAGCGAACAGTTCGAGTTCGGTTCGGTTTGATAAGTTCGAGTTCTTACATGTTTAAATTGTTTTTAAAATTCTAAATACAAATAATTGGTTATTTCATATTAAATTCTAAAGTTTATCTTATCAATACTTGTTAAATTTGTAATAATTTTTTTTATTACTTAAACATCTTTTTGTTTTTTTAATAGTTGATTGTAGTAAACATTTTTATTAAATAATTAATAAATAATAATGTGTACTTCTTCACCTCTAAGTTAATGAAAATAATTTTAATATTTTCATAAAAATCTTAACAATGATTGTTGAATTATTACAATTTACATCACTAATAATTTAATAAATTATAACCCATGTCATAAATCACATAAATAAAGTCATTAATTATCATGCAATGACAATTTGACATTAATTAAAGAATGATATAATATAGTTGCTTACATTTTCATGAGTTATTGAAATTGTCAAATCGAAATAGAGAATAGAAAAATCAAGTCATCAATGTATCGAGACTTCATTAATAGAGTAATAGTCATTGTACAATTATTATTGTATATTACATATTAACTATCAACTATATAATTAAAAATGCAAACTTGATTTTACCAAATTTTAAATTTTTTAGTGTTACAGACTTACGGTTATATGTGAGAGTGAGATAGTAAAAGAGAGTGATTAGCTAACTTTGATTTATGCAATTACGTAATCATATTTAATGTAAAAGGTAGTGTTTAATAATCCAATTAAACAATATATCACAGTACCATTTGCATGAAATTAAAATAAATTATTAATTTAAATTAGAATAAGCAAAAAGGTTTTTAAAAAATGAAACAAAGTCTCTAAATAGCTTTGAGTCTTTGATCTTATAATTGTAGTTAATTTATTTAGTTTTAAATAATATAATTATGAGAATTATAAACTTTTTATAAAGTAATTATCAAGATTTATTATATTCAAAAGTTAATTATCACATCCCTTTTGAATAAAAAATATTTTTTATTGACTTTGAAAATTTATATTTGATCAATTCGTCTTATTATTTATATTTTAGAACGAAGGAAGTATTTGGTACTAATACATTTCAAGGTTAACAATATTAGTACATTAGATATTGAATTAATCAAGATAAACTAAATTCACATTATTTTAAATCTTAGAATTTTAGAATTTCATTATAAAAAATCTTAAATAAGACTTTTTTTTTTTTTTTTTTTTATGAATAAATGGAGTATTATTCATTTATTTTAGACTGATTATGTAATAAATAATAATATTGACCACTACGTACTACTAATTTAATATTAATATTAATATATATATATATATATATATATATATATATATATATATATATATATATATAAGATTAATTATATCCTATTCTAAGAATCTAATATTCTAAATTAAATACAAAATTACTCTGATATAGCATTGACTCTTGACTCTTAAATTAATATTTGATATTTGATATTTATAAATCAATAATTTTTAAGTATTTGTTAATTTTTAAGTTCTAACTTTTAAGTAATCATTTTTGGTTTTGGACATATTATGCAACTATCTAGTTAATTGATACAACTGTTTACGAACTTGATCACGTTCGTATGTTCATGAGTTGTTCGCGAACAAGCTTATTTTCGTGAACGTTTGCGAGCTGTTTATGTTCACAAACTCGATCATGTTCGATAGGTTCGCAAACTCGATTATATTTAACTATGTTCGCGAACACCTAGCGATTTGAGCTCGCACATAGGTGTTGGTTCAATCAAGTTACTCGAACATGTTTGAGTTCAACTAAAAGTGTTCGAGTTCGACAAAGTTCGGATCGGATCGTTTGCAGTCCTAATTAATATGAATGTAGTGTTTAAATATTGTATACATAAACGTACTCATATCCAAATAGACTAATAGTACATTGGTTCATTTTATATTTTACTTTATTTTATTTAGGTAAAATTATACTCCCTTCGTCCCAAGATAAAAGTTCTACTTGACCTTTTGCGTATATTAAGAAAAGGATAAAATGACAAAATTATCTATATTTAAATTTTAATTTAATTGTATAATTTTCTGCACATGACTAGCGATGCTCTATAAATATGCATAGAGAATATAAACATGATAATTAATACTAAGGATATTATAGGTAAATTATTTTAAAAAATATATTATTTAAGGTAAGTGGATAGTTAACCTATAACTATTTAAAATAATAATAAAGATTTTTAATTTAGAACGGAGGAAGTTTAATATAAAGTTGAGGGTAAATCTTCCCCCAAAACAAAGTTGGGTAAATCTTGCAATATGGTGATATGAGATAAGAAACAGAAACAAAAAAGTTTTCGGGTTTGATCTCCCTATGTAGTATTGGACCTCTGGGTTAGTAAGCGCAAAAAGCCCATTTCAAGAAGGGAGGGCTGGATATGTGGTTACAAGTTACAACTAATGTAACCCAAACACACCATGAATGAGTAAACCACAAATCATTCTCTTACAATACAAATTATAGTTTTTGTTTCCATTTTTGCTTCCATTTTCGAAATTAAGGAAGAAGAACAAGGAGAGAGACCGAGACCGCCATGAAAGCTCTGCTTAATCCTGACCCCACAATCTGCTCCTCTATCTTTAGAATCAACTCGTTTAAAGTAAGAAGCATGAGGCAAATAAAGATCCAAGGCTTTGATCAGTTCCCTGCAAAAGATGGCGAAACTCGGATTCAGCTAAAACAGCGTCAACTGAATTTAAAAGCTACGATGGATTCGTGGACAATTGAGGAATTAGGGCTACGAGAATCAGATATCCGGAATCCAACTGTATCGTCTTCTTACAGGAGCTCCAACTGTTCAAAACCCAATCAAACGGTTTTGGAAGCTCAAACGCGGGTTTGCACCGGACCCACTCAGACCAAACCCCTCACTGAAGATCAAGCTTTCAAGGTCTTCGATACAATTTTAAGATCGGGTATAAAATCTATATACTATGTTCATTAGCTCCGCAATGTTTCAGTCTTTGGTCGTGTGTTTTCGAGCTTAAGTATAAGTTTCTTCGGTGATTGATATAATTTTATCAAAAAAATTTTTTATGGGTGGAAATGGTTCCAGCCAAGTTCATGCTCATTAATCCATTTATATTTATATGAAGTTTAAAATCAAATTAAACTACATCCCCAAGTAATAGAAATACGAATCAGAGACAATACCTCTGGCAGTCAATTGTCATTATACAATGATCATTTTGAGGTGCATGAGTTTGTTCCTGCTGGACATTTTTGGGATAGGGAGAGTATTATATGTTAATGTAGAATAATCAAAGCTACAACCAAATGAATTTCTGTGATAATCTATGTCATACTCAAATTAGTGTTTGTAGTTCATTGAGTCTGATGCATATGATTATCCTAATGAAGACTTTGCAGAATTTAGTGAATAGGTGACACTCGGTGCATATTGTTGAAACTGCTGATCTAGAATATGGCTACTTCATTTAGTCTCTGAAGGAACGTAACTGTTTACTAGGTTTGTGTTAATTGTCAGCCAATGGAGAACTCAAGGATGAAGAAAAAGTTTCAAAAGCGCAACTTGGTGCCTTTTTCGCAGCAATGACGATTCGTGCAAATGCTTTTCCAGAACCAACCCAGTGGAGTGAAGGGGAAAGGCGCGCAATGAATGCATACTGGCCACTCTTAGTTCGAGTTCTATCGCCTGATATAGTATTCATTGGTGATCCTGAAGGCTCGATAATGGGAACGGGCAATTCAATTGGGCCGCACTATGTTGGCAATGACACTTCTGACATGAGATTGGTAGGTGCCCTTAGGGAAGTTTTGGCAGGGGGTCATCTCGGTTATGAGGAAGTTCAAGGTGTTCTGAGAGATGTTCTTCCGTTGAAATTTGAGAACACATCAGCAAGTGTCACCGAGTCGCTGCTTTCGGCCTTTTTGATAGGTCAACGTATGAACAGGGAGACAGATCGTGAACTGAAAGCATACTGCCTTGCATTTGATGATGAACTTGGTAATGTTTTCCAACCGCTAAATAGTTTGGGAGTGGCTTTGGGCTGAGTGAGTATTGCAAAATGACATCTGTATTCTTGGCCTCAAGTCTTCTAATTATCTGTTGATCATCAGGTCCAGTCCCAGTTGCGGATGTTAGATCATTGACTCATTATGGTGAACCTTATGATGGAAATACACGTTTTTTCAGGAGCACATTGTTTGTCGCTGCAGTTAGATCCTGCTATGATGAAGCATGCTTACTTCATGGTGTAGATTGGATGCCGCCAAAGGTATGTAGTCAGCTGTCTTTACCATTAGGATGTATGAATTATCTTATCATTTGGAAATATGTACGTATGCATCTGTGTGCTGATGTTACCAGCTATTCATACAAGTATCCCCAATAATTATTTACTCTTCAAGAGGCACCAGCCTTATAAATATGTTTACGTTAATATCATGTTTAGAAACCAGAAATGTTTGAATGTACCTTTTTGCGTATGCAATGCGTCATTGTTTGTTTTGAAGTTAAAAGAAAGAGAAAATTAAGTAAACAGAGGAAAGAAGAAAGATAAACTATGAAAGAGGAATAGGAGCAACAGAGCAAGTATATTTGTGACTTTTGCAAACTGAAATAATATTCTGTGTTCAGGGAGGCATAACTGAAGAACAAATGCTGAAGTTCATGGGAGCAAATACAAATTTATCTCCATTGCAGGCTAAAGGGCTTCTTGAGGTCTTTGTGGTCCACACATATTTTCTTGATATGCCACCATTTTTCTTGCTCTCAGTTGATTTCTTTTCAGGATGTTTAACTTCCAAATGTCTCTCTTCAGGATGAGAGGGTTGGTTTTGCTTATGTGAGTCAACGTGAAGCTCACCCATCTCTGTATGGAATCTAACTGATTACTTTTTCATTTTATCTCAGAGTCAGATATTCATCGAGTAAATAGGTCCGCACAGTGGAGTGAACTGGTACTTATCTATGATTTTGCAGATATTCAGTAATTGGGCTGCGGGAACACATAAAGAAACGTCCACCACTGGCAACAACCGAGAAAGTTCAGCAACTTGTGAGGGTAAGCTGTATCAATGTTCAATCAGAGTGCTTCGGCATATGCAAGCATCTTATCTGCTTTAGAGAAAATGTAAAAATAACTGACACTCGAAAGCATTTTTTTGCAAACATATTTATTACGGGTTTTGTAAAAGAGAAAGAAGTTATAACAAGTTGTAATATTATTTAGTAATATTTACACTTTCCGACTTATATACCTATACAGTATCTTCAAAAGTAATAATTAGGAAGTCATATCATTCCCTGGTTATTTCCAATATGCATGTATATACCAACATCTATGCGCAGCTGTATTCATCTGAATATGCGATCATCTTGGCTTGAAAAAAACTGCCGATTCATTCTTTTCCATATAGCATTTTAAGAGTCAGGGTGTGGGAAATAACCAAGTAATTCTTTTTCCTTTTTTTTCACTAGGCTCGGGGAAAGGAAGCAATTATTGCTGGGTTTTATCATGAAGGTTATGAGGAGCCATTGCTAATGCTTATGAGACGAAGAGGTGTTCATTCTGGTTTGGTAGTGAAGGTATTTACACTTTTTGAAGTATTTGAAACAGAGTTGTTTCTGTATTTTACATGCCTTCGTGCTGGAGGAGGATTGATTGCTGTTATTTCTTTTCAACATGATTTTTCCGAACAGACGCATATACCACTGAATCCATGTAAGTAGGATGTATGTTTGCTTTTTGACCAATAGTAAGAAAGGATGATCTAGTGATACTGCGTGTGTAGGGGGAGGAAGGAGCCCTTTCAATGACAACAAAACTGCGATCAGCAAATGCATCAAAAGGGCTCCCTGTGAATTACTGTGCAGGGTTTCGTTCGCTGGACATGGCGATGCCTTATGAAGTGGACGGTGCATATCATTTCTGACTTTAGTTATTTTCTGAATTAGTTTTTTATATGAAATGATGTAGATATGTAACATACTTGGAATGCATCACGTGATGATTGAAAATCCCTAGAACTCTAAATTTTGGAGTTATTTAATATGCAGGGGTGTCGCGTGAAAATTTCAATGTTGTGGTAAACGCAGAAGAATATGGCCTTGAACCCACTGAGACTCCAAGGACAGATAAATTGGTAAGCTTTCTGGATCTCATACCCACAAAATGGGCTCAAGGTTTAAGATGAGTAATAGAATATCTGTTTCTCTTTCTTGCTAAAAATTTCAGGTTTCAAGGAATATAGAGTTGGGCTTAGCAGCTCTTCGTGGTGAGAGAGGTCCAGCATATGATCGAATTGTCTTAAATGCTGGAATGGTGGATCACTTGCTTGGATGTGATGGTGCAGAAGATATATCGTCAGCCCTTGATAGAGCTAGAGAGGTCATTGACAGTGGCAAGGCCTTAAATAGGCTACTAAATTACATCAAGATTTCTCACAAAGTGACATGAAGTAGAGTAGGTTTGCTTTTTTTTTTTTGGGTGTGTTTTTGTTGTATGATTAAATATGCAAGTTTTTGATCAGTTCTAACAAGCCAGTGAGATTACTAAACCAAATAGACTGTATGATACACAGAATGCTGTGAAACACATTTTAAGGGTCAACATGGAATTTTGCGAAAAGCTATGAATTTAAATTAACATTTTTTGTTTGAGGGTGATGAGTTGCAACCCCATGAACACAAGTCCTTGGTATTGGTTTTTTCATCATTTGGTCTTCATAATTGTGGCGGTGGTGAGAGTTGCGTTCTGAGGCTGTGAAACCAAAAAGTCTCTCTCTCCCTTTCCGTGGGTGTTAAGCCAGCTTCTCCTTCAAATTATAGCCATGTTTCTGGATCCACCTCGGCAATCAAGAATCCACCTTCAGCTTAATTTTGCACCTATGTATGATGAAATTAAGCATAAAATCAATCAATCAAATAAAGTCCAGTTCAGGAAAAATACCTTGAACACCATCAAGAATTAAGAGGATAAAGAGGAATGCTGCAATGGGCTGCTTGTCAAGTGAAGTAATATCCTTTTCATGGCCGTGGTTTAGTTCTTTTTTCTGAGGATCAGTCAGACCCACCGCTAAATTCGTTCAATGTATTTGCCTAGTTTTTAAGCAAGGATGATGGTAAAAAGTCTAAACCAATGCAGATTTTTAAAGAAGTCGAAGTTGACTTTTTTTCTTTCGTTTGTTAAAGCAAATAAATTTGGCTTAAATAAATACTCTGGTTGATCATAAAACAACAAAAGCGCTAATAATTTATCTATATACTCTCTAAGCCATGTGCAAGTATGTGTATATGTATATAATATATATGTATATATGTTTAGAGGGGGACTTAATTTCAATAAATTAAGTTTGGCTTCAACTCGCATATTATCAACCATTTAACAAGTTGATATATATATATATATACTTAATCATGGAAAGCTGTTGTGAGAACGTACCAGTTAATTTAGGCACGAGTCAACTTTGAGCTTTTCTCATTGTAATTTTCCGTCCATCCATATATAAGCTGGCAAAGATAATTTAAGTATCAGCAGCTAGAGTGTCCAGCTTGAAATGCTGCTTAATTAATTCCCTCTGGAAGCATGCAAATCCGTAAATTGTAATCCTCATTGCATAATTTTTCAAATTATCTAGCTAAGCTAGAAGCTGCTGTATAAATATCCCAGTTGGAGCTAATTTTTTTTTATCGTTCTGCAGATTGTTTAGGAATTCTGAGAAACTACAATTACCACAATTAATTAGACAATATATATATATATATATATATATGAGTTCTACAAGGCCTTATACATGCATGTCCATCGGCCTTTCGCATATCATATGTTAAAAAGGATCCAAATCTAAAATACAAATTAATAATATTTGATACGAAGTTACATATATAAATCATCGTATATAGTTGTGATTTTTGCAACTCTATGACCAGTGAGTGGACGCAAGTCCTATTAATGGGGGGATGACTCATCATCCATCATTTGGTGATCTTCAATAAGCAATCACTGGTGGTGGTGCGGCAGGTTTGTCGTGATGTCGATATGGGCTATGGAGTGGTGACGGTGGTGGTGATTGTTGACTTCTCAGGCGCCTTTGAGACCAATCCCTCTCAGTGGGTAAACCAGCCGCAGCCCCTTCACAATTACTAGTAATTAGACCCATCTTTTTGGATCCCCCTCGGCAATCAGAAAACCACCAGGATCTTTTCTTCCCAGCTGCATCTGCATCCATGTAAAACACCACTTAACCTCAAGCCACTAGATCGATCAACATTACAAATAAACTTGATATACCCATTAATTGGTTTACCATTACCTTGGGAAAAACCAAGTCAGTCCTATATAAATAATTCTCCGGTAATTTTCATCAAAAATTAATGGAACTATTTTTCTTTAATTAATTCGGACAAGAGAGTGTGTGTGTATATATATACACACACCCCGCTATTAATAATAAATATACATACCTTGATGCAATGAGGCTGCAGAACTGCCTGGAACAGTAGCATCAAGTGTTATGAGGATAAAGAGAAGTGCTGCTGCAATGATGTTTGCAAGAGAATTGCTTTTCATGGCCCTTTAATTTGATGGAGAAGTCGAGAAAATCTAATATTGCAGTTTTACAAACAAGTTTATTATGTTGACTTTACTTTTACAAATTAAACACTCTAGTCGATCTCAAAACTGAAGTTCTGGAGGAGTATTTATATACCAATATATAAAGTCAAGCAAGTAATATGTGTGAATATATAGAGGCAGATAGAAGAGGAGTGACATAATTTGAGTGTAAACGAGTATTGGTGATGACATTAATTAATAGTAATATTCTTGAAACAAGCTTGTCCAATTAAAAATACTTGATTAGTTACGGGTGGAAAATATATAGTCAGCCAGGTAGGTAGCTTGATCCTTGGTTTTTCTATACGCGCATTGGATTTGGACTAATTCGAAAGATGTAGCGGACCCAATAATTACTTGCGAATTTGATTACAATTACTTTGTTCTAGTGTGGTATTCTGTTCTTATGAAACAAAGGCCAATACATCCGATTAGGAGATGAGATGATAGGTGGTGGTTCTATTATTAGAATTATAGCTCATTGGTAATTTAGACTCCTGCACTCTTACTACTTGATTTCAACGGATATTGAACCTTGAGACTGACAATCTCTCTCTCTCTCTCTCTCTCTTAGAGTAGCTAAGGCCACTTTTATTTGCAAGGATTATAGTCCTATAATTATAATTCAAAGGATAATAATTTCAGGACTATTAATTCTTGGATTAAATAATCATACTCACTTGTTTGTTTTTTATGGGATTATTCATGTAATAACTTAAAATAATCTCATGTTATGTTTGTTTTTCTCAGGATTAATTAAAGGATTAGATAAAAATATATTTATTAGACTATTATACCTTTAACAATAATAACATGTTTTATACTATAATTTAAACTTGATTATGCATCAACAAAATAATGAACAATTAATTATAAGCTTTTAAATAATGTTGAAATAAGTTGATAAATAATACAAAATACATGATATGTGAAATTTAATTTAATTAACAATTCCTTTAATAAATTAGAAATCAATGTATTAAATTTTGTAGGTTTTTATATATAAGAAAAATGTGTAGAAATCATAGGATTATTATTATTATTATTATTATATACAAACACACACACGCATTATGAAAACTAAAATTAGAATTAACGACCATTTGAAGGGCGGAACACAATCAACAACCTAACAATTCTACCGGTTTAAGTATGCTTACTAATTTGCTCAAATAAGAAGACGGAATGATTTTACAAACTGTTTCACAGTATATTGCAAAATAGAATAGGATATTATAGTCATTTTAGAAAAAAGTTGAGGTTAATTTTGTCTAAACATTTTTAGTCCCAAATGGTAGGATTATAATCCTTGGTTGAACATGGTATTAAATAATCTTATATCTTAAGTTATTTTATAATTTTTGGACTAATAGTTCCAAATTCAAATTTAAAAACAAACATCACACTTGGGATTAATAGTCCTATCCCAAATATAATCATTGTAAACAAACATAGCCTAAGAGTATTAATAGCTTGGATAAGTCATACTCACCACCTATAAGCACAACTTGTTTGACTTCTAATGTAGTGCTTACTACTAGTGTCCGATTACTACTTTAGCTGTTGACCAATGAGTTTTAACTTTTTTTTCTATTATAAAGATAAAGTACATTAATCAATTAAGTCTCAAATTAAGAAATAACACACCTCAGAATTTGACATAAAAATGTCTCAATTTCAACCATCAGACTAAGACATGATTGGTTACTCGCTCGGACTTAAACCTATAATGACTTGTTTTGGTTGGTTTTCCTTCTCAACCCGATCTTCCACCTTGTTAGCACTTCTCAAACAAGTGCCATAAATGCAATTTACTTGTATTATTTGAATACGCTCTGCGGGGCCTGAAGTAATTAGGGAAAAAGGATGGACAAAAAAGTTGTAGTCGATGACAACTAATGGTTTGCGTCTCTTATATATTGTCCCAAATCAATGTCCATGACTTCTTCCGCCAAGTGGCAAGGCTGCGTACCCATGCCACCAAACGTGGTCCACCAAACTGATCAGCATTCCTCCCAACCCAAACTGTAGGCTGTTGTGAATTTCATTATTTTGATTGTGCCGTGGGCCTGGCTAATTCATTACTCATAAACTTCGCAAGTCTAACACTTAAATAGATTGATTTAAGACTAATACCAGGAAAACATAGTCTAAATTTTATTAAGAGTAAAGTACTAATTGGATTCCAAAATTGTAAAAATTAAGTTTTGCACTCTAATATTTAAAATATATTTAAGTGCACTATAAAATTCTTTTTTGCTTAAAAAAATATTATTTATACCTAAAATTGAGGGTGCATTTTGTTTAACAGAAAGAATTTTGGGATGCATTTTATCTAATAATTTTTTTTTTATAATTTTGAAGTTCAATTTATATATTAGTCTTTTATTAATTGTGTTATACAATAAAACTAGTATTACAAATATGTCTTGTTCAATATAACTTCAATCTTAGGGATGTGTTGCCCCAAAAAGCGTGGTTATTTATTACTTTCTTTGCCCAACTTTAATCGTTAACTTTTTATAATTAACTTGACTAATTTAAAATTAATAATTAAATAAAAATACTAAAATATTAAAATTTTTAAAATTAAATAAGTTGATTTAATATTTGATATATTTTTTTATTATAATAATTATGTATTCGTAATAAAATTAAAATAAATTTTGATTTTAAATATAATTAATTTAATTATAAAAAATTAATTAAAACAAATAAAACGGAACGGATAGAATATTAAATAAGCACATGCAAACAATTAGCCATTATTCGGTCATTCGGTGATGCCCTCCACAAATAAAGAATGTGAACAAAAAGTTGATTGATATATATCATCATCATCAATTGAAAAACAGAGTGGTATTTGTTGAAAGCCACAAAAAATATGAATCATGAAATCGTGATTTGAAACTTTTGAAGCTGCACCACTCTTCTTGGAAGAGATTTATCCCAACCCGATTTTAAGAAGAGTCCCAAGTAACAATAATCCATATACAGTATTCAGTGGCTGTGGTGCTGCCCGGTTAGACTTTAGAGCTATTCCCACGTTGACGCATAATCACACCCTCTTCCTCTGGCTAAGACAACAACAAGAAGAAGAACAACAAAGTTCTCTTCTTCTTTTTTATGCGAGTCCCGCATACTCAAACTCCAACTGAAATTCAAGTTTGTCGACATAATCTTGCTTCTCCACACACCCAAGAGAAGTTACAAAGGTAAATCTTTCAGATTGTGAATGTATTCAATTTTCAACGCATACCCACCTAACACACCGTCCCTGCGCTATTCTTACGATTGGATTGGGGTTTTGTTTGGGAAATCGTAGTCTGTCTAACGGGTATTTATTTATTTTTTCAATGCCGGGATATTGTGTTGAAGTTTTTTTATTTTTTATTTTATTATTATTTTTTAATGTTCGGAATGTTGAATGTATGATGAGCTATTAAATGGTTTTGTTTTGGGGAATTATTCGATTCCGAGTAATGATTTCATCAATGATTTATTTATTCCTATTTATTACTGTTTGATTGATCGGACTTTTAGCTATTAAATGGGTTTGTCTTATTTCAGATAGTTGTTGCAGACTGAGAATCGAACGCTCCATTTGGAAGTTAGCTCTAATTATATGCATATCATTGAACTAATCTGTGATTCGATTTGTTCCGTTCCTGTTTTGGTTTACTTCTTATTCACAGTTGAGGTCAGAGCCTGGACCAGGCTTCAGTTTGGATGTTTGTGATGCCAGTTGCATTAATTGCTATTTCTTGTCAGTTTTGTTTTTGTTACTTTTAGGTATTGGAATTTAATTGATTTAATCTTCTTTTGTAAGTTTTTACTATCAATAATCTGATGTCGGTACAAAGTATTAGATTGATCACTCAGTGATTAATTACTCTAATTATTGTTTCTATTTCTCAATACCGATTCTCCATAATTATGGGGAAAGGTTCTTCCTGTGCAAAAGTTTGGCCTTTTTAAGATTGTGTAAATATGATCAGATTAGGCATCCTCATAGGCTCATAGCTTTATTTTGGTATTGAATATAGATAATTTATAATTTAGATCTTTAGTGTGGTTTTCTAAATGTTGTGAATCTTTTATTCTCTTTTATATATTTTCGTCACAACTTTTTACTGATTAGTTGATTGTATGCGATATCTTTTGAGCTTTTTCAGGTTAAGAATCGAGTTACTTGGCTCTATTTGGGTGGCATTATTAGCTTGATAGGAATTCATATATTCCATCATGTCAGTTAAGGCATTGGATTACGAGTCTCTGAATGAAAATGTGAAGAAGGCTCAGTATGCTGTCAGAGGCGAGTTGTATCTTCGAGCTTCTGAGCTTCAGAAGGAAGGGAAGAAGGTAGGTATAGTTTCTAGGTTGGGTTGTCCTTGGGTGTATGTTGTTTGTATGCATACTCATGTATTGATGCCTACATGTGGAGGGGTAAATGCAGAGATCTGGCATGTGCTTATTTTTAGAGTCTTAAATTATCTAGTTTGGGGGGAGGGAATGGCTATTAAATTCCGTAATTTTACTAGCTCTCTAATCAGAAAAATGGTATTGATTGCAATCTACCTAGTTGTGAAATGCCCTTCAAGTACTTCCAAATTTAGCCTAGTGTCTTCCTTCCAATGCAACTCTTCTGTACTACAATATTTACTCTTCAAATGTTCTGTCAGATGAAGGACTTACTTGTAAGAGTTCAGGGTTTGATTTATGGACATATGAGCCACTACAGGAACTTGTTAAATGTAATCTTTGTCTCACAATTCTCACTTTGAAAGACCTGAAAGTACTTGCGATAGATCTGATATCATACCTATCGATATATTTCTTTTGCCTGAAGTTAAGGTATAAATATGTTTGCTTATATCAATACAACCAGAAAAAGGATTGGCGTGTAGAGATGATATCTTTGAGCAAGTTGCATTTGGAAAGACTATTGGTTTACGGATCTGGTACTTTAGACTTGTGAAAGTGAAAATATCACAGAACTTAAATAGTTGTGAATAGTTTATTAATTGGCTGTGGATGGTTGTCTCTTCTACGCAACATGTTAATCTCCTAGAAAACAATTTTCTTTATGACTTGTGTCCTGACTATTCTCTTGCAGATTATCTTCACAAATGTTGGAAACCCTCATGCTCTAGGACAGAAGCCTCTAACATTTCCTCGCCAGGTTTTGCTTTTTAAATTCATTTTTTTGGAAATTACTTTACAACTCGGTGTTATGTGTTGGTGATGGTATTTTCTTCACATTTAGTTTGTATTGAGTTAAAAAAACTTAATTGCAGGTGGTTGCTTTGTGTCAAGCTCCATTTCTACTGGATGATCCTAATGTAGGACTAGTATTCGCTGCAGACGCCATTGCAAGAGCTAAACATTATTTATCACTGACCTCGGGCGGTCTAGGTATCCTCTTTCGTTATACCTTTAATTCCTTAATTTAATCAGTTTCATGTGGTTCACGAATTCATATCAACTTTCCAGGGTTCCAAAGTTGATTGATGCTTAATGGTTTCCTAATTGTGCAAATACTGATTTATCTTATTCTCCCAATTGTTTGCCGTCAGTTTTTCTCTTTTGATTTCACAACTTTTTTGACATCAATTCTTGATTCCAGGCATTCTGCTGCATCAAGCATGGATTTTTTTTATTATAATATTTTCAATCTTCTTCTTCTCTGTAGTTTTCCCTTTTATTTTATTGGAGAAGGAATAAGTCCTGATGAATTATCACCTAATAACATATTTCAACAATAGGTGCTTACAGTGACTCACGAGGCCTTCCCGGAATAAGGAAAGAAGTGGCAGAGTTCATTGAGAAGCGTGACGGGTATCCAAGGTGATAATGCTTGGTGTATGTTTTAATTAAGTCATCCTGTTAATGGCGGTGGAGTGTTGTAAGCTCTATCTGTCAACTTTAACTACTTTCAGTTTATGACCTTTATGCATCAATAATAGTGATGCAGAGCTTATATTTCTCACGGATGGTGCCAGCAAAGGAGTAATGCAGATATTACAAACCATAATCCGAGGTCAAGGCGATGGGGTAATTAATTTCTTTTAAGAGTTTGTAGACATAGATTTCCTCTAGTCACCAGATGTGTTTTTTGTTTCTTGCTTTTCAAATAAGAAAAACATAAATGGTGTTTCTAGGGAACAGAGAACATGTTTCTTCTTCCTTTGTGAGCCCACTTTCCTCTGGTCCCTGCCCATCTTTGCTTCCTTAAGTAGATTTTATTTTTCTCTTTTACTAGATAGTTTTCATTTTCCTCCAGGTGTTATTAATTTATTTTCTGTATTTTCAGATTTTGGTGCCTGTTCCTCAATATCCACTATATTCAGCTTCCATTTCTTTATTTGGTGGTTCTCTTGTTCCATACTACCTGGAGGAAACAGCAAATTGGGGTCTTGATATTCAGAACCTTCGCCAGTCAGTTGCACAATCCCGTGCTAGAGGAATAACTGTAAGCATTCCCTTACTTTTGCATCCGACCTCTCCAGGCACTAAAGATGGGGGATATGTATTCTGATCCCAAAAATGAAAAATACAGAAACTATGCACTTGCCTTTACTTTCTCTACTCCAAGTGGGACAGTGACCTAGTTACATAACTTTAATTGAGGCTACAGGACTAAATCTGCCAATGAAAACTTGTTAACTGTCCTAAATTAACATTTTTCCCCCTTCACTGTCGCTGGTAATTTAGAAAAGCTACTTGGGCTGGTTCCATGGTACGTTCACCTTCTTTGTTCAATCATCTTGTGTACCTGTAAGCTATTAAAATGGTCCCCTTAATTATAATAGTACTGTATCTTGCATTCACCTAATGCAGTTCTTTGCCAAATCGCTGATTATATATTCTGGTTACTATTAGTTCCACCTGGTTAATACTTATATTTCCCCACGTGACTAGGTACGAGCTATGGTGATTATAAACCCTGGAAATCCTACTGGACAGTGTCTTAGTGAAGCCAATCTGAAAGAAATATTACGATTCTGTGACCAAGAGAAATTGGTCTTGCTCGGAGATGAAGTTTATCAGCAGAATGTTTACCAAGATGAGCGTCCCTTCATAAGTGCAAGGAAGGTAATACATTTAGATTGTGTTAGAGGAGCCCTTTATTTTCTCTGTGATAAATAACATCAACTGATCCTGCTCTCATCTAAACTTCAAGGTTTTGATGGACATGGGCCCACCCATAAGCAAGGACGTCCAGCTTGTTTCTTTTCACACAGTGTCCAAAGGATATTGGGGTGAATGTGGACAGCGGGGAGGCTATTTTGAGATGACTAACATTCCTCCACAGGTTTCCTTATGTGATTTATCTACTATTGTTCTTTGCTATCTGGAAGCCCGTCTTTCCTTCATTTTTAATTCTTTTTTTTGTTCATCTCTTTTCTCTTAAAGAATTATAGCATATATCCTTTGATGCACATGTTATTGAGAATGTAAGCATTAAACAGGAACTAAGATTTGAGTTAATGTAGAATTCTAATATTAACTGCGGCGTGATCTAGATAGACTAGATTGTAGGTTTTATATATTATTTCATAAAATTGATGTTATAATGTGGAAAAATATTTATGTTATCATGTTCATAAAAATATTTGATGTTATAATCTTTGTCTGCAGACGGTTGATGAAATATACAAGGTTGCATCAATATCACTTAGTCCAAATGTCCCTGGCCAGATATTTGTAAGTTGTATTTGAATTACTTTTATCAAGTGAATTATTTAATAAAAAATAATGATTCTTCTACTGTTACAGTTAGGAGTAATGGTCAACCCTCCTAAACCTGGAGATATCTCATATGAGAGGTTTATTAGAGAAAGGTAAGATGCTGATGTCAACTGCATATATAATACTCCCTCCGTTCCAAAATATTATAGCAAAATGATTATAAGCTATCTCCTTAATTTTTACATTTTTAGTAAGTTGGTATTATACTTTTGCACGGAGAGAGGATAAGCCTAGTCCTTCACTAATTCTTTGTAAGAACATGGGAGAAATATTTTGCTTTTAAATGGGGTCCCTGATTACTACAGGTCACAATTATCGGAGTGTCGAAGCATTTTATTTTCAACTCGCACTATAACCAAAGAGTTCCTTAGAAATGCACAATTTCTTTGACAAAAGCTCACTGGTGCAATGAAGATAATCAAAATATAAAAGTAACTAGTCCAATTGGACTTTTCTAAGTAGCTTCTTGATTATAATTTTTCAAGGAAACTGTTGTAAACCTTTCTCCTTCTATATTGGTAAGGTTACATTTTATAGTCATAAGATAGATGATGTGTTGAAATCTAGTCTGATATTAAAAAAAGGTTTATTATTGCATTTTGAACAATTGTGTTCTTTTGCACATGATTGCAGCAAAGGTATCCTTGGGTCATTGAGGAAGAGAGCACAAATAATGACTGATGGATTCAACAGCTGTAGAAATGTGGTTTGTAATTTTACTGAAGGTAGGCCCTTTTTAAAATCTCATTCAACTTACCTTTCATAGTTCATATTTGTAAATTATACTTATCAACTGGAGAAATGCTTTTAGGTGCCATGTATTCCTTCCCACAAATACGCTTACCTCCAAAAGCAATTGAGGCTGCTAAGAAGGCTGGAAAGGTTCCTGACGTTTTCTACTGCCTCAAGCTCTTAGAGGCAACAGGAATTTCCACAGTCCCAGGTTCAGGGTTTGGACAAAAGCATGGGTATCTTATTATACTTCAAACTTTGTAACTCCAAATGTGTCAAGTGTTTAGTCACTATATAGCGGTATAAAATCCCAAAAAGACATTGACCCAAGAGTATTCGCTTTATGGCTTACGCATTGAGTTTATTGAAACTCTCTAATGCTATCTTGTCTGAGGAGATATTTTCTGTACAGGGTATTCCATCTGAGAACAACCATCTTGCCAGCTGAGGAAGAAATGCCTGCAATCATGGCAAGTTTCAAGAAGTTCAATGACGAGTTCATGGAGCAATATGAAGACTACAGAGGCTATTCGAGGATGTAATGTAAGGGATGATGCTTTTAATATTATTCTCTATTCTATCTGTAATGTTTCTCTTCAGTTGTTGCAAGCTTTAGTTCTCTCCAGCTGTCGCAAGCTATTATTTCCTGTTTACTAGCAAATCTGTCTTGTTTTCTTCTCCCACAAACATCAAACCAGCTTTTATTTCAATCGAAATACGTTTGTTTTTGTGTACCTTTTACTTATTATATGTTATCAATTCCTGCCGTCTTAAAAATAATGGATTGGTCTGTCTATGGACCAAATCGTGTATATGATGGGTTTTTGTTTGGGACATGATTTAAAGGTGCGATTTTCGTGGGGAGTGATGTAGAGGCTTGATACTGTCCAATAAAGAATATTGAGACTTGATAATTTCAATTCCTACGTAATTTTCTCTGAACTTTAACCTTACCACTTTTTTCTGCAGACACAAGTGTTTTTGAAAAAATTAATCATAATAAAATATGGAGTATCAAGACTAATTAGTGGACTGTTATCGCCATTAGTTTGTTACAGTAGATGTACAAGCTTTATATTTGGCAAAAAAGATGACTAAAGTAATAAAAGATGTTATACGAGTAAAGTAAATAAGTCAATTAGATAAAAAAAAATTATAAATTTATTTATTTTTTACTATACATCACAAATAAATAATTCACATTAATTCTCTGTTTTCACACCTAAAATTTAAGGATAGATTAAAAATAAATAAATATTTTTTTTTTTGAGTTTGGGGGGTGGCGGCGAGGGGGAGTATTTGACGGCTGAAAAAGGAGAGAAGAGGAGGCTAGTGGCGGCAAAATTAAAAATCCTTTTTATCTGGTGCGTGCCCAGGGTCAGCAACTTTCACGGGCAACTTCACTCCCGTCTTATCTTTTTTTGGCCGTGTCTCGAGTGTAATAGTAATAGTAAAAGCCTTTAAGCAGGTAGCGGCAGGTCTCGCTTAGCTCACGAATTCCTCGGGTTCTTTTATTATCTTTCCATTTCATGCCTCTTTGTCTCTCTCTCATACTTACCTAAGACTGGAGTAGTAGTGAGTTACGTGTAATAGTTTCTTTCTTTCTTTCTTTCTTAAACAGGAACATTCAACAACCTTTCTCTTCTCTTCTCAACTTCATTTAAAGCCCTCTTCTATTCTCATATCCCCTCCTCCTTACCTCAAAGCTTTTTAAAGAAAAGTTTCCACATAAAGAAATTATACACTTTCTTTCTCTTCCTCTTCTTTACTTATATCCAAGATTAAATCTTTTTTTCTTCTTCTGATTATATGCTCATCAGAAACAACCCATCTTCTTTTTTCTCACTCTCGCTAGCTAGCTGCTGGAAATATTTAACAAGTTTGATCATAATTAATTAATGGGTTTTGCGGAGAAGCCGTTACAAATAGAAGGAGGAGGAGGGGTAGAGTCGGAAGTAAAGAAATGGGTGATAGCAGGAATTCCGTTAGGTAGTCCATTGAAGCCCATATTTACAAAGGCACATCAAAAAGAAATCGAAGAAAAAGAAGAAAATAGTTGGAGCACACCAACATCAGAAGAATCCAGAATTCCAAGTAGATTGGCATGTCCACCGCCTCCGAGGAAGAAGCCAAAGCCATCTTCTTCTTCTTCTAGATCTTCAAGATCATCTTCTTGTGAATATTACACGAGTAATAACAGTAGTAGTGGTGTAATTAGAGAATTCTTTACTCCGCCCCATGACTTTGAAAATCTATTTACACGCCGTGCAGTTGAGAGGGCCGCCTAGCTAGTAGCTAATTCAAACCAACACTTTCTTTATTACTCTAATTCCGACCCTTAATTCTGCTCTCTCTAGATCCCTCTTCAGTTTCGCTATTTTTTGCGTTGTCCCCTTTTAGGTAGCTGATCTTGTGTAGTGGCCATGTACGTGTACGTATATGGGTTCTCTAAATATATAAATTGGCAACCTTTTAGTTTGTAGCTAGCTAGCTCGCTCATAAATAATTATTCTAGTTAATTTATACTTGTTACTTACAAGTTAGTATCTAATTTGATAAAGCTAATTCCTTGTACTTTGACCTCACCAGTTTGTGCATATATATATATAGTTGTGATAAAATATGGTAATGATAAGACTGTAATTAAGGACCAACTTAATTGGTTGATGCATGCATATATATGGCTAATTCTACTTAAGCTGATCTAACATACATACACGATCCAACAGTTAGAAGATTTATCTAAACTTCTTTTAGATCTGCATGGTGTATTTTTCTTCTTACTCTGATACCCTTTTATGTTTTGTGTTTATATAGTAGCTTGAAGTCCGTATCATGTGTGAGTAGTGTGGGGATGATGGAGGAGAATATATTCAATACAGATCATCAAGTCAAATATTGCAAGTGGAGTACCAGCTAGATTGAAGTTTGGCTGGCCAACATATATATATATATATATAGAGAGAGAGAGAGAGAGAGAGAGAAGGGCAGGCGTCTACTTAATTAAAGGTAAAAAAATAGATTCCTCCTCCTCTTGCTTGCTTAATGTCATACATATGAGATATCGATGCTCATAAAATGCTCTGCATGGATGGGTAAAGCTAGCTCAAAAAAAGCTAATAAGTTGATTGACTATTATGTCAAATCCATCATATCAGCTATATCCATTTGTGGGTACATAAGCAACCCTCATCTCAGTAATTAGGTCATATCCTGTGAGCTGGGGACTGGGAGTAATCCACCTTTAAGTTAAGAATTTTTTTAATGTGTGACTTAGGGCATATATTAAACACGAAAAATAATGTATAATATTATTTGTTTATGTAGGCGTACTGAATTTAATGTATAAAAAAATAATATATTAGTAGATCTCATATATTGAATTCTGTGTAAGATAAAGAAATAATTTTTAACGAGTTTTATCTCTTGTTTTTCGTACTTAGTGTATGTTCTTAGAGCACAGCGGACCAACTCTTAAGTTAAATATGCTCACTGTCATTCTCATCTACATTTATTAATAAATTCCGGTTCGATGAGTTAACCGTTAAAATAATTGTTCAGTACTACATATGTAATTGGGATTTAGTAAAAAAAAGTGATTTAATCATCCTTGGTGTGTTTCGGCTCCCCCTCCTCACATAGAAATGAGAACGAAATTATAAAACTCACATAAGACGTCATATATAGACTACATTAGTTATAAAATTAGAAATATTCCGACTTCTTAAGATTAATTTATAATCTTTAAATAAGTTTTTCCAATAATAAATATTATGCTTAATAGTTTTTTAATTAATAGAAAATAAGGTTTGTATTAATTTTATATATTTTAAAATTTTATAAAATAATTTTATAATTTGAAATGTATGTTCAATTTTAAAAGAATAAGGCTATGTTTGTTTGCAAAATGCATACTTGGGATTGGACTATTTGTATTAATTTAAAGTTATTTCCGATTTTTTTATCCCATGATGAGGGATTAATAGTCCCTTAAATAGTCCTTGGACTATTTTTTATCATTCTTAAGGCTATTTATGAGGGATTATATAATCCCATGATGAATTTGGGATTAATAGTCCCTCTCATTTTAAGCTATTAAATGACTTTATAGGACTAATATTTCAACATGAAGGGATTAATAATCCCTCATCATGGGATAAAAAAGTCGAAAATAGTTTTAAATTAATACAAATAGTCCTATCCCAAGTATATATTTTATAAACAAACATAGCCTAAGAGTATTAAGTACAGACGTATAGTAGACTAGTAGTACACGCTGGTGGGAAGGTTCTTCGTAAATGGTTGTATTGTTTATGATCAAAAGACAATAATTAATACGTACGTACCAGTGCTCAAAATGGGTGGGTGGCTTCATCTATTAGAATCCCATGTTATGTGAGCTGCTGATTATGACTTCCATTACATATGTTTCTGTTGATCAAACTCTCGCACCATGAAATTACTAGGTGCTACTTAACTTTAATTATTTGTTGATATGATGTGATTTGTCCAAGGCCATATTTTTATAATGTAAAATAAAGTACTAATTAATTATATAATCCCATATTTTCTTTATGGATTTTCTTAATGTGTGTCCTTAGGGCATATATTAAGCGCGGAAAATAATGTATAATATTATTTGTTTATGTAAGCGCACTGAATTTAATATATAAAAAAATAATATACTAGTAGACCCCATGTATTGAATTCAGTGCAACTATATAAAGAAATAATTTTTAGCGGATCCCATCTCTTGTTTTCCGCGCCTAGTGTGTGCCCTTAGGGCACACATTAAGCGACCCTTTCTTTATAAGACGGTCCTGATGTTTTGGCAGGATAGTGACGCTATATGTGTGTGTGTGTGTGAATTCCGATGTTATTATTCCTTGTTTATTTAAAATAAGTGTACAAGCCTATGTTTAATGAGTGGGACTGTGCACTTAACGAGTGGAACAATTTTTTATGGAACAACTCCAAATATAATTTTTAAATACAAATTTAATTTTTATTATTAAAAAATAAAATTTAATACAAATTTTTGTATTAAATTTTATTTTTTAATAATAAAAATAAAATTTATATTTAAATTTATTCACTTACCCTTATTTTTTTTTATAAGGAAGTGACCAAGTGAACTTCACCTGATCCACGGTTCCTGTTTCAAATAAATAAATAAATCCATCCTTTAGGAGTGCAACAAAAAACAAATAAAGATTTTATTGGGATCGGAGCCGCATGCACTAGCTAGTAGGGAGCTAGGAGTAGAGTGGCAGCAGCAGGAACTGTGGTTATATATATATATATATATATATATATATATATATATATATATGATTTTGATATGTTTGCATAGTACTCGTCTCTCATGCGAGCATAAAATAGGTGTCAATTTCATGAACGCCACAGGCCATGCGCATGCGGACAAATAATTGAACATTGCGGTGGTTAATTTTGAACTTGACATTTCAAACAACCAATATTCTAAAATTCTATGGATTATCCTCCCACAAGTTACACCAGCTCCATTCGGAAAATGACATAATTTTTTTTCTTTGACGTAATTCAGAAAATGGTATACTGATTTTAAACTTTGCAAATGCTATATTTTGACATAATTTTTTTCCGGACTTATTTCTAAGATGGAGCATTAATTTCTAAAGAAATAGTGAGGCTCGAATCGGACTATCCTCGTCTCCAAATTGTGTTTGTAAAGATGCTAAGTAGACGTGATGATATGATATACACAGGGCATGCTAATAAGTAGATTTGGACGCCAAATTAAAACTCTCTTATACACACGGCATTCTTGTGTTTGTAATTCCATTGTGATTGTTTTCTCCTCACATAAATAATCTCAATCATATATATATATATATATATATATATATATATATATATATATGACAAAATATTCAATACAACTTATTATTCATATGCCAGTCATGGGATGAAGAGAAAGACTTGACCATATTGATCGGACAAGAAAAAACAAAATACAAATACAAAATATATATATATATATATATATGGAAAGCTATGGCGATAGTTATTTTTGATCTATGGCGATGGTTAAACCATCGTCATAGCTCAAAAAAACCGTTGTCATAATTAAATGTGCACTACACAACTATGTATATACATATAGCTCATATATATATATATATATATATATATATATATATATATATATATATATATATATTAGAGTTATAAAAGTTTATATAAGACACACCTTGACAATTTTTGTTTTAATAATTTTATCGTTAAATGTAATTTCAAATTTTTATTGCACAAGAAAAGTGATTGCAATAATGCAATACATTGTTTTCATTCAGTCAGCTCATTGTGACATGCTTTTGTTACCTTCCCAGTTTCCTTGAGATCGATCCAACTCCAGTGAGTTGGGCGGCACATCCACCGCTGGTGAGCAGTTACAGAATACGTAAGGATGCACCAAACACCAAAAATATAAGAAATCGCTACACCTGACCAATGTGCATGTAACGCATATCACATTGCATATAAATTAAAAACACTTCAGTTCTACTCTTTTTCGAAGAATTAACAAAAACATAAGATTACCATGAGCATGAATCCGAGACGTTCCACAGGCATAACAGGCCAATCTTCTGGCCGAGGCTCATGTATCGTTCCAAATACATATATACCTGTATGTAAGAATTCGTTCGCATTAGTAGTTGTATACTGTTTGTTTTAATTTATGAGTATATTAATTAACAACAATATGTATAAAAAGGGAAAGAGGTTGATCAACTAACCAAAGACCTAGATTATATCTTCCAGTGATCGGTTCTGCTTAACCCAAGTTGCCAATCCCTCCCCAACGCGTGGGTTTTGACAAGGAAACTCTCTTCCAGGAAACATCTCATCAGGGGTGACCCAAGGATTGTGTTTCAGAAAAGCTGCTCTTCTCATGAATTTTGCCTCCGCAGCAGCTAACGGTAAACAATTTGGCCCCGGTACTAGTTTGTAACCTGTCATCCGCCCAGTCCGATTCACAGTTCTTGTGTTTCTGATCTGATTTATGAATTGCAAAATTAATTAATCCAGAGAAAGAGAAAGAGATATAGATGTTATTCTTCAAGTAACATGTGAGTACTGCCATTAGCCAAGTGGAGTGGTTCACGGTCCCACACTGGTTGTGGGTGTGAATTCTTTGAACGTTAGACTAAGTACGTGCAACGAAATGTACAAAATATCTAAGTTCTTGTATCATATTCAAAACGATAATATCCCGTACACAGAAATACAGAATACATGACAATAAGAGTTTCAAGCTGAATTCAATTGTTGTACGGGGTCTTCATCCCGGAACATTTGTAAACAAAATAGAAACACACAAATATGAAGAAGGAAAAAAAATAGAAAAAAGAAAAAAATAAGGCCAGGGGTAAAAAGACCTACAATCCAATGTCTGGCAGAAGAAGGATTACAGTAGCACATGGCTTCCAATTCATTTCTGAGTAGTTTCTCTTCAGCGTAGAAAGCCTTGTTGTGTACATTATTGTTCTCCCCTAGGGCTTCATTTTTAACATTCACCCCAACGATCTACAGAAAAGAGCAATATTTGATTCACGAATAACTGTATATATACCAAATAGAGGATTGTTTGCTGCAAATTTACCCAAAAAAAGGCAATCAAAACTAGGGTTATTGATAGATATCATAGTGGTAGAAAAGGAAAAGATATAAAAAGACGAAATTTAACCTGATTATGAGAGTCACCAGGTCGGCAATCCACGGACATATCCATGAGATCAACAATAAAATGCTGATGGATTGGTGCATACAATCCAGGCTCGATTTTTGTCCCATATTTTGGAACTTCCCCAGGTTGCAACTTTCCTAAGCTAAGAATTCCAGTGGGCTTAACTTCGGCTTCGATTCTACCATCCTGAACAAAAAAATAACTAGTGTTATAGCTAGTGTGTAATTAAATTTATTTATTTGAATATTTTGCACATCATTACGTCAAAACTCAATACAGCTGCAACAACTCAAATTAGAATCAAACATTTGTTTTCAAAGTTGTAAGACCATGTATGGGTACTGACGCCAGTACTTGTACTGAAAGCGGTCAAGGAAGTTGGTGAACTGATGACCGGGGAGAGGTGGCATAACTACAACGGTTCTAAGATAGCGAAATTCCTTGTCAGTAAGTTTCAACCGATGATAAGCCACTAATTAACTTAATTACCTGTAAAAGTGCCAGTAAAATGCATAATCATAATTAGCCACAATGCAGATAAATGAAACCTTTTTAAGAGAATTAACATTTCTCCCAAGCCCATCTTCCCCAGCATCAAAAGCTTTCTTCTTATAATGTGGATCATTAGGATCTCCATAAGGAACCTCCATCTCAACAAAACTTAACCTATGGGCCACCGGTCTTCGACCACGGCTATCATCCATATATGCACAACAGAGTAAATTACTAAACCCTCCCTGGGAGTGAAACCAATACGAAATTCCACTCCAGATCACAATCCAAATGAAGATATATAAGTTCCGTAGTTAACATTGTCGTACCAAGTATTTGCTTAGGTTACGTTAGTTTGTTTCAAGTAATTATTTTTTGGTAAATTTTTGCATTCTATTTTTAGCGAGTATTAGTTATAAAAAAAAAATAAGAAGGGTGATTTCACAAGGTTCCTTCAAGTATATTACAAATGCAAAATTGTCCTTGATCTCATCTTATCCATTTGTAGTGAGTTTAGCTCGTAGTCAAAACTTCCTCTTAAGGTATAATTAACTTTACAAAACCTTCCCTTGAGGCTGAATGATATGTAGAGGTTTTAAATCACTTCTGTCAACACCTTCCCTTGTTTCACCAGCAGTGTAATTTCTCAAGGGATCGGCAGGTGGTATTGGAACTAGTTTACAATCTTCAAACTCAAGAACAACCATCTTTTGAACGTCAACTAGTATATTAATTCCTTCAACGGGACGTGCATGTCTTCGATTAGGCGCATCAGCTTCGCTGAAATAACCGGTATCCCCGAATTATAATTAAACATGTATATATAGAGAAAAAAGGATTTAATTATATTTGCATGGCAAATTATGAATCAGAAAATGGTGTTATTAACTAAAACATTAAATAAATTAATTAACTAACCATGGGTCTACCATAACAAGATTCATATCCTTGACCGATTAAATATATTCTCCTCTTCCTCATTGCCTTCTGAAGGTTCCAAAGGGTGGCAAATTTCAGACTTCAACATGCTTAATTTAATTTGGGACTAATTAATTGGACTGCGCGCATGCCTATGAAGTAAATTACATAAGTTGGATTTATTTGATAGTCGATCGAAATTAAACCAATTAATAGAGATAGGGTGAAAGGGACACAAATGATTTGTTGTTTATATATAGTAGTACTAGATCAAGTGAAATTTAGTCTATGTTCTGTTTTTCTTTTCTTTTCTTTTTATGTTTTAATACCTAAACTTTACTGGTTTTTATTAGCTTCGTCCTCGAATTTAATCAACCGGATTAATTGATTTTTCATGTTACATATTGTTTTTCTCTTAAATTTTATTCACCTTAAAATCACTATACCTCTATATATAATTTGTCCTAAATCTCGTTTTGGGTAGTTACTTTGCTTGTATTTTAATATTGTAAGAATATTTTCTCTCTTCTTGTGAGAATTCCTGTGAATACAAGAAACTCTATATGGATTAGAGTTTTATTAATTTGTCTACGATAATATTGTCTATATATCACCGGTATTCCATCTTGTGTGAATATTTATTTATTTAATTAGGATCTTCCTTATTAGGTAAGTTGGGTTAAAAAGTTGTTAAAATTATATTTAACAGAGAAAATAAAGATGTAACTCTTTCCTATATAATTGTAATAAGGAAAAGTTTTATTTATATAGTAAAAAGTTGAGTTCATCATTTTTCCACTATCCGTAACTAGGCCCGGCAAAAAATGGGTTTGGGTTGATTATTGTTCAAACGACGACCGCTGCTGCCGTCACTTTACAGATCTGGATAAGATTAAGTTAAAGGAAAACCTATTTAGAGGAAAAACAAGATATTCATTTCTTTTTACTAGATATATATATGTATGGTGGACTGATTTTTTTTATGGTTTGCTCCCATTGTTGGTTAATCAGATGTGTGATAGAGGAGGAGAAATTTTCGGTGATAGATCTAGGAGTTTCAACCAGAGACCAGGATGGGTTTGTTGTGGTGAGGGAAATGGTTTGTTGTTTCCGTCGGCCATGAAGGTGGTGGCCGGTGGGATTCTTGGGATGAGGATACCGTACTGTTGACTGTTGTGAAGCTTATCTAACTTATATATTGGAAACTGATAAATTTTGATATTTTTATAATTAAAATATCGTTATAAATATATAATGATAATTATATCGTTATTTTATATTTTACATATAAATTATATATATAAGAATATTAAAATTTACTATAAAAATATTAATTTTTTATATATTTAGTCTTTATTAGTTTATTAAATTAAGATGTTAATGATAGTCATTAATATTTGTTTTTGACTTTTTTAGTTGGTTAGTTATTTTTTACATCTTTGTCTTTGTAATTCCATTTAATAGTTTAAATCAAATATAAAATGAGTTTTGAATTTAACACATCAACATTGACTTGCCACATGTTCAAGCCATATCATCAATTTGTGATATGACAGTTCAATCGAATTACAGTGAAAAAAATTAAATATTTAATTAAAAAAATTAAAAAGTTAATCATTGAAATAAAAAAATAATAATAATTTAAGATAATAAAATATATTTAAACCTTCGTAATATAGGTCCAAAATTAAATCAACTCATAATATAAAAATTAGTTAATCAATCTAATAAGATGCAAGTAATTTTAGTTAGATGGTTTTCCACCTAAATTGTCGGTCTATATGTAGTTTTGTCTGTTGAAAAATATAGATGAACCGGGAGTAACAGATGGAGTCCTAAAACAAATTTCGAATTCTTTTGTCTTCGTTTTCCATCTGCCAAACCCAGAGTCTAAACATTTCCTTTTAATTAATCGATCGGACAGAAACCCAACACCTGCAATCCTGTCTCATATGTAACACAATTAGATATTTCCTTACACTAAGCCCACAAGCATTTGAAGAAGAGATCTTCTATCAAAAAGATTGAGAAAAATATAAGAAACAGATGGAACACTTGTGATAACATTAATTAATCCCAGATACCTATTTTTAGGAAATTTTAACATGAGAATAAGTATACAATTATAGAAAGAATAATATTACGGGTCTTAAATTTTTAGTCTTAAATAAATTTTAAATAACATGATATTAAATATTTTAATGATAATTTATAATATAATCAATCACATGATATTATTCAACTAATATTATCGTGACAGATCATTTGTGACAAAAAATTTAACCCTTTCTGCGTGATATTAATCCTTCTACATGATCGTAACCGCCGCAATGATTTGAATTTTCTAGTTGATACCTCCCTGCTCTTAGTTTCCTGTAGACAAACAATAGCCATATTGTATTTGCCACAACATCCCTTAATTCTTGTTGGTTGTTACCCTTAATTATTACTACTTCTAAACCCCCTTAAATTCTTTTGTATTATGTTTTCCAACCAAAAACATAACATAATCAAGGACAAATTATAATATATTTTTTCTGAATTCCTCATAGTTGGAAGCTGTTAGTTCAAAATTAAAATCAAATACACATTCCTAATTATAAATCAAGGAAACTCGTATTAATAATAAAAAATTACAATAATATTGAATCGATTTCATACAAAAGAAGAAATAAGATTCATATAAAAACATAGACGAAACTATTAGTCGGTTCCGTCAATTGTAATTCGTTTTAATTTTTTTTTTATTAAATATATTATATAATTAAATAATTTTAAGTTAAAATAATTTTGATCAAATTCAAAATTATTATAAATTAAAATAATCTTAATTAGCCAAATTCAATTTAAATTTTTGATTTCGTTCATATATAAAAAGTTAAATAAGTATCATATAGTATCATATAAAGAAGTAAAGTTAATTTGTTTTAAAAATCATATTTCCTTAAAAGGTGAATGTCACTCGATGAATATACAAGAGTATCCAATTCTAGTTAATTTGATGCCAACAAACATCTCATTAATTTTATTTTTTTGTCAACTCGCGGTCACGCGCTATAGGTTGCTATTTAAGATCAGAACTACAAAAGACAATATTAGACTAGACTGATAATGCAGAAGGCAGTGACACCGTAGCATGTGGATTCCGCAGATTAATTTAATATTGACTGGCTAAGTCCCCACGGTATACTTACTTAATTTTTTATCCTACTTCATACTCAATTGGACCACCTGCTTTCATATTGCTGTACTCTTCCCAAATTATACGAACTCGTTAATTCTCGTGGGCTCTTTACATGCCTCGATCTAAAACCACACCTTCTTAATATAAAGGTCTCAATATCAAACCAAAATATATCAAGTACACCGGCCGGTTGGTTGAGTGGTATGTCCACCTCTTTGCCAGGGAGAATACGAGCCTTACATAATGATGGGCTTGTGGTGTAATGAAAGGGTTGATTTGGGGACGTTGAAGGTTTGGTTGAAAAATTGAAGATACCAAAAAAAATCTCAAAATATCTGGGGAGTGAATAATTATTGAATGAGTTTATCACGTGGTGCTCTCATATCATTTATGTGATATCATATAAATATTTAAAATAAAATAATTTATTTTAAATATTTATATAATATTGTATAAATAATATAAAATACTACGTAATTAGTGTTCAAAAATATATAATAATTTTTTCTACGTGTTAGCAGCTAGCCAGATGGTATGTAAACCTCAATCTATCTACTAATATTACATTCTGTAAAGATATATTTTGAATGAGTTTGTAATGTGTTAGAAAGACTCGAAAAAACAGTAGATTGAGCATGCATAGTACAATCTAATTTAGTTTGATTCGACCGTGCTAAATAGGTAGCACCTACTCAACAAACTAACTACTATTTAATACTACAAAGTACATCAATGGGTAAAGGGGTATTAATTATTCGATCAGGCCAAAAGTTATGGCCGGGTAAAAGAAAGGGAAAGGCTCTAACATTATTACAATCTCTCCGTCTTTTGAATTTCAACTTGATACCAATCAATCAAATACCAATAAAAGAAAAGTAAATTTTTCTTTAAAAAAGGGTTATCTTCATAATGCCTTTCAATGAGTGTTCTACCTAACTTCAGTTCATCCAGCGCGTGGGTATAATTTATTTTTGCCCCACCCACCCTCCACGTTTTTATCGTTTATTAGTGCAGATAGTAACTGTATATATCAACTATTGTCCACGTACCAAATAATTAGAAGGAATGATGACAATTAATTAGAAGGAAGAAAGCATGGGAGGAAGACGATAAAGTTCTTGTATAACATTTTAATTTGGTGGTAAAAAAAGTCTCCCATGATCAGCTTTAATTAATTTCACCCTTCTATCTATTTTCAGATTTGTAGTCTTAATTGTAAACACATACAATGCATAATAATATTGAGCTTAATTTTGAGATATATTTGCCGTGCGCGAGGGTTTTATAGCTCTGCCGACAGCCTACATAGGATCAGTTCGGATTTTTATTTATTTACGAAACAAATTGTCAAAGCGCGTATCTGAGAGGGGTAGGTGGTGGACTGGTGGGTGAGCGGAAAAAGTTTATTTCCAAGCGCCGGACTGTGTAATTGTTATTTATGACTTTTTCTTACAATAGATTGATTAAAACTACTTGTGACTTTATAAGCCATGCACGGAAAATAGACTAAATTATCTTTAAAAAAAATTAATGATCATATGGCACGAATATCGTAACACCATACTATACTCATCCAACAAAATCAATGACATTTGAGTTTATATTTAATTAATTTATAAAATCTTACAATTTAAATTATAATGTGAATTTATTTAACATTTTTTAATAAAAAATGTACGTAATAATATTCCTTAAGTAATTTTCAATATTGAAAATTATATTAATCAAAATTAAAAATATTGTCGATGAGATTTTAGCCTAATGATTAAAATTGAGATACTTGACTTTTATTCGATTTTTGATATTATAATAACATAGTGATGATGTATTTGATTATGAATTATATTGTACTCTCCAAAAAGTGAGGTTTTAAAAAAAATATTAAATTGATTTTGAATTTTAAATTTTGCAAATTTACTATCATAAAGAAAATAAATACAAATGAGAGACTGTTTTTTACTGACAAAGGAAAATAATTTTTACCTGTAATTTGCTACAGGGGTTCTCTACAACAAAATCCAAACTCTCCATGGTACATCATTTAAATTTGTTATGAAGCCATTTACTATATTTTGAACAATTTAATTATGTAGTTTTGAAAAGGAATAGTTTTATACCAACTATTTTTGTACACAAACATCAAAAAGAAAAATAAAAATAAATAGTAGTTGTGGTACTCTAATTTTTTTTTTACATATCTTATTTTCTAAGTATTATTACTACATGGGTCCTATCAATTGTGCTTGATATTTATGCACATAAAATATTTTTTAATACTATATGTTTTAAAATATAATATGATTATTAATTTTTTAAAATCAATTTAAAAAAAAAATTCAACTCAAATTTGGCATATATTTATTTTTTAATTTTAGTTAATAGGATTATAAATATTGTTAACTATTTATTCATTATAAGATGTATTGTTTCGTAATTTTGATAAATTATCTAAATTTAAAATTTAAAAATATTTAAAATTAATTGACGACTTTTAAAAATTATTAATGATCTAATGATTTGAAATAAAAATAATATTTTTTATTAATTATTTATGTAAAAATAATTATTTAAAATTTATAAATATAAAATTATGAATATATATCATCCTATTCTAAACGCGCAAGATGATTCTTTTTGACTCGTTATTTTGATTTTCTTCTTCTAAAACCAGTTTGAAGTACTAAGTAATTAGATATCACTAATTAATTTATCGGTTTACTAGATTTGACGTCTTTGGTCATACCAGTTTTGATAAGAATCTAGAGGAGTTCTGTCTCACTAACACGAGTTTTATTATATGTAATAATTTATATAATGATATATATAATAATTTAATATAAAAATAATAAAATTTATAATTTTTATATTATAATTTTTATTATTTTTATATTAAATTATTATATACATCATTATATATATCATTACTCATAATAAAATTCAACTAACACAATTAATTTCGATTATTATCGAGTACATTTATGTGCGCGTATATTAATTAAGGTTAAAAACTGGCGGTCGGATTGCGATTCGACCGGAATCGGTAGACTTTTCGGTCTGATCCGGTCAAAAAATTAAAAATTTAACGATCCGGTCAAAAATCGGTTAACTACCGATTCAACCGGTGGTTCAACCGGTAGTTGAACCGGTGACCCGATTTTTAAGTTTTTTTTTCTTTTTTTACAAAAATATTTTTAATAATATTATAATATTATTTTACTATATTTTAGCTTATAAAAAATTAAAAATTTTAAAATTTTATTAATTATTAATAATATATTTTTTTATATATTTATGTCGTCACTGGTTCAATAACAGTTCGACTGCTGGTTGAACCAGTGACTCATCCATCCGATAACTTTTTCGATTTGATGACCTATCCGATTTTCTAAATATTGTTATTTACCTCTTCTTTTTATTTTATTTTTATTATTATTTTATCTTTATGTACTTTTAGATATGATACTGATACGTGGATAAATATATTATTCTAATCGGCAGCCGCTACATTCATTATCTCATTGCAAGCCTCACTTTTTTCTCTCTGTCCTTGCGAAATGGAGAACAATAGTAGTACTAGTGATGATAAGCTGCAGCAGCCATTTCTTGTGTCTCAAAGAGGAAGAGAAAGACAGGTGTTCCACGCCGACCAAAGCCCGCCTTACCTAATTCAGCTACGATCATCAAACAGTTCCTTCACATCATCTTTTGTGGCCGATGCCGATGATATTGCCCCAATCAACGGAATTCGAGATTTTTACAAAGAATTCATGGTGGAGTCCCGCAAACTATGGTACCTGGCTGGCCCCGCCATCTTTACCAGCATTTGTCAATACTCCCTTGGCGCCATCACCCAAACCTTTGCCGGCCAGATCGGAACGCTCGACCTCGCCGCCTTCTCCATTGAAAACTCCGTCATAGCCGGTTTCTCTTTTGGAGTCATGGTCAGTACCTCCTCCTAGTCCTTTACATAAAAATAAAAAAAATAAAAAAAAAAACTGTTCCCCAATTTTTTTATCATTGATAAAAATATAAAATGAGGCAATAAAAAATATTTATCTTTAAAAAAAATTCAAATTTTGTAAATGATATTATTCTTTTTTTTTGGAAAGCAGGGAGTAACTAACTAACTATGTTTTTTTTGTATGTTTCAAAATTATATATATATTTTTATTTCAAAATTATAAAATACGTCATTATTAAAAAAAATCTTTAAAATTATAATTTTACTTCGGTTTCTAAGCTAAATTTAGAACTCGCGGAGTATATATATATAACAATATATATAGGATATATATGACGTTTACAAAAATGAATGAATTTTGTTTGTTAATTTGAAATGAATACGTACGTACATGCCTACAGCTAGGGATGGGTAGTGCATTGGAGACATTATGTGGACAAGCATACGGAGCAGGGCAGGTGGAGATGCTGGGGATATACATGCAAAGATCCTGGATTATACTAGACTGCACCGCTTTTTTTCTCATGTTTTTATATATTTTTGGTGCCCAATTTTTGAGACTTATTGGTCAGACGGATGATATTTCTCGAGAAGCTGGCAAGCTGGCGGTGTGGATGATTCCGCAGCTCTATGCTTACGCCATGAACTTTCCCATAGCTAAGTTTTTGCAGGCTCAGAGCAAGATTATGGCCATGGCTTGGATAGCCGCGCTCACATTGGTTCTGCATACTTTATTCAGCTGGCTGTTTATGATCAAGTTGGGGTGGGGGCTGGCCGGAGGAGCGGTGGTCCTCAACTTGTCCTGGTGGTTCATAGTGGTGGCTCAGCTGGTTTATATTTTTAGTGGGACATGTGGCCAAGCATGGTCTGGATTTTCATGGAAGGCGTTTCAGAATCTATGGGGTTTTGTGAGGTTATCCCTCGCCTCAGCTATCATGCTTTGGTAAGTATATATATATATATATATATATACCACTACAATAACTACCATTTTATTTTTTATTTTAAACTTTTACTAATTGAGCCATATTACTCGCGGAGAATTATTCGTTTTGTCTAGAACCTTAACTCGTTCCTTTAATAATGTCAAATGAGAGTAGAATAGATGATCCGACCAAATCATAACAATTTTTTTTTTTTGTAAACTTGGAAATTAATTTGATGTCCAAATTATTCGGAATATTAGATAGTTAATGTGGAGAACACCACTTACATATACTTTGGAACAATTTGAACATCAAATTTCCTGACAATGTATCATTGCTCGTATCATCAAGACAGGAGAGGGCGACGGGTGAAAAAGGAAAACCACAAATTAAGACGGCCACAATTGATGAACCGTCCGTGGTCTCTTTAGTGAGCTCAGATCTTCTGTAACAAAAAAAATATACATATACACATATATACATATTAATTACACACACAAATATGTACATAGAGTATAAATATGTACACACACACATAAACAGAGTATAAATATACACAGAGGATAAATATACATGTATATGAAAAGGATAAATATAAATACGTATTTTGAGTATAAATATCAAAATATATACACAGAGTATATACATATATACACACACATATATATATATATATATATATATATATATATATATATATATATATATATATGTGTATATAGTCTGTGTCAGAGATTTGTTAAAAAAAATCTCTCACCCTCTATAATTCCCGAATTAAGATGGCCCACTTTTCGGAATTTGTTTTTTCGAGACAAAATGGATTTTATTTTTTGTTTCATTATTCTCAATCAAATTGGCATACTATGAATTTATGGGAGACATTGGACTAAATATTTTAGCTGGTAGCCTATTAATTCTTTGATATTATTAATCAAGCCAAAAAAAAAAATCGTCTTATATGTTCAGTAAGGATTGAATTTTTCTCTGGCAACCATGATATGATTTTTTGTCGGATGTGCCTTGTGACTATTATATTGTAATCTCAGCGACATGACCTCCCTCAGTCCAAAACTGTTTGGATGATAGGTTATTGACTTTTTTTTTCTTTTTTACACGTATTTGGATTTGTTTTAAATATGTTTGAAGTGTTTCTTTGACAAATCGCCTAACATGGATTAAAATTCTACTCTATTTTAAGTTTAATTTATTATTCTTTTTTTTGATTAGATGTTTACATTAATGTGCAGCTTAGAAACATGGTATTTTATGGCACTGGTATTATTCGCCGGATATCTAAAGGACGCTGAAATTGCTGTGGATGCACTTTCCATTTGGTAAGCAATTACTCTTACATACTCTTCTCCCTCCATCTGGCATATATGAAGTGTAACTACATGTTCTTTTATTTCCTAGTTGGCTAGCTATCAACAGCAAAATTTAATTCAAAATAGAAAAAAATAAAATGAAATGGAAGACAACCTAACTATCCGTCAACATCACCACCCATCAATTAAATTCAATTGTGAAATAGTTTCAATTAAGCAGGCCGACCGAGAGTTTAGTTTCTGTCCATTATTAATTGGCTGTCTTTATTCTTATCGCATCAAACAAATTATTTTCCTAGTCTCTTTCTTTCACGTGAATAACAATTAATATTGCGTTGGGATGAAATAAATAAAATAAGAAAAAGAATAAAATAATTTTAAAATATTTTAAATATATATTTGATTGTTAGTGAAAGTGAGTAGTGTAATATGATAGTAAAATTATCATACACAAATATTTCATTAGAATAGATTTTATTTCACTACCTCTCACGTGAAATAAAAATTAAAGTGATGTAATAAATTTTTATTATGTTAGAATGATTTATCGTTCAAAATGATTATTTAATACACTGTTTTTTATTATATTCTTTTTTTATTTCATTTACTCAATTCAAACGTAATATAAGTTCACGATTATGTGAAATATGATAACCAACTTATGAAAATATTATTCGTCTTTAATTTATGATTACAATTGTTTGGAAATAAAAACATAATAATATTTTTAACACACTAATTGATATTTTTAATGTAACATCATCAATTTTACATATACGCATAGCATAAACTCTCAATATACAATTTTGTTAAAATATCACTTATTGTACTAAAATTTCATGCTATAAAAAAAGATCCTACCGGGCGACGACCGACGGTTTAACATTTCTACAAGTATGGATTTGTTTGTCAATAGTGACCCCACACACGCAAATTTATATTTCTCAAGTCACTGTTGGAATCTTAATATATATTTGTCGTCTTTTGTGGATCTCTCTCTCTCTCTTTCAAAGATAATAATGCAATGTTTGTATTTCTCATGTCACGGCTGACGTGAGGATGCCTGGCACTCATTTTCGTGTGATCTAAATTCTCTCTCTCACAGACGAGCACAGATAAATACAAGAAACCACGTTAATTGAATCTACTATAACTAAAGAAAATAAGAAGAAAAAACTAGTAAATTAAGAGTATGTAGTCAATTATTGATATAAATTAACAAATACTCCATAATAAGATGGATGTCACTTTCTTTATTCACTATTTCTCGGAAATTGTTCTTTGGTTTGTTGGTTTCCCACGTAGGATCGACTATTTTTTTCAATTTTTTGATTAATTGGGCTGATTTGAATCAATCAGTTTAATATAAAATTGATCGATTCGGTATATAAGTTTAATACCGGTTTCGATTTATTATTTTGACATTCGATATATATCGATTTTATTATTTTATTATTATTAATAATAATAAATAATTATTAAAAATAATAAAATAATATTTTTTGTAAAACTGGAACCGATCGGTTCAACCGGTTCTAGTATAAGACTTTTGATAAATTCAGTACTGATTTGATTTGATACCAATTTAGTTCAGTCTGAATGAATACCTTTACTTCCACCCTTTACTATAATAATAGGAAGATGGATGTTACGTTCTGTATTCACTATTTCTCTGAACTTGTTCTTTCGTTTGTTGGTTTCCCACCTTTCGATCTAAATGGGCGTCAAAAATTTAGAGCAAGAGTTGACATTCTAATTTCAGTCACTAATATTTTTATATATGAACGAATGTGTTCATAAAATATGAGAATATAAAGAAAGAATTCATATATAATTATTCATTTTTATTGTTTATAACTTGACGTTATTCGTGTATTTTGCTTAAATTAATCATTAAGATACATATTCGTACAATTTTGATATAATTTCTTGTGGGTTATCCTACTATTCTTTGTTATGAACTATAGGCCAACTGATATGATCCACACATTTGTAAGATTTAGGTTATTTGCATGCATTTCGTGCAGATTAATTAAGATACAAACACGAATACATATGTATATATATATATATAGCCTTCAAGACCAAATTGAGTTTGTACACTGTCTTCACCACGGCAGCCAGAAGATGAAGGAAAAGGAAAACTGACCGGAGACAAAAGATAGAGGAAAAGTAAAACTAGTTCACTTGTCTAGCTTACGTACGGAACAGAAGGACTTTTGCGCCGATTCAAATTAATACAAGGGATGAAAGTTGCATTTGGGACAAGTTGTCTTAGGGGTGTTCGATTGGAATTTAATATATTTAAATGATTAAATCAATCAGTTATTTAGTGCATTTATTTAGGATTGAATGGTTTAATCGGTCCGATTTTTGGATTGAATAACTAAGTTTAAATTTTTTGGTTGAATGGTTAAATCCTGACTGAATGAAGTAAAAAAATATTAAATATTATATTAAATAATATTAAATAAATTTATAATAACTTTAAATTTTTTTAGAGGGATAAAATAATAAAAATATGTTATTTAGATGTATCAGACATGTCACTTATTAAACAAATTTTTTCATTTAGTATTCAGAAATTTATTTTATTCAGTTCATTCAAATTATTTAAACATTTAAAATTATTTCATTTAGTTTTTATCAAACACTCTTAGTTTCTAGCTTTAATTAGCTTCTCTCTCTCTCTCTTTCCTTTTCTTTTTCTTTTTTGTTTTTTTTTGTTTGACTTTTGTATTTGTTGACGTCAGAACTTAATTAGGAAATTATTATTTTTATAATTCTCCTTAATTATTATAGATACCAAATTTCCTACGCAGTCAAAATATGGTTGTATGACTGAAATCAAATTTGTCCATATTTCACAAACAACGTTTTATGCGAGTTTTTTTTTAATTTTTTTTTTATGTGAAGTGTTTTTTTTATATGAGATTTGTTTGTGAATTTATTTTTTTCTCATTTAATGAGATTTGATTGATTTTTAATATTATACGTAATTATGAAATTATATTGTACTCTCCTAAAAGTGAGACTTAAAAAAAACAATTAAAATTAATATTACAATCCCTAATAATCCGAATGCTTTCTGCCAGTACTTTATTATCGCGCTGCAAAGACATTAATATTAAAATTAAAATTAATATTGTTGTATTATTCTTACAAATTATTTCGTTCCATTTGATTTGCAGCATGAATATAGTAGGCTGGGCAGTCATGGTAGCTATTGGATGCAATGCAGCTATTAGGTAAGCTGCCGTTTACTACAAAATGACACAATATTTGAAAATTCACAATTATAATAATTTCATGCAATTCAGTAATTGCTATTAAGCTAAATAAGCAATTCACACTTATTTTGGCACCGAGGAAATACTAATTGAAAGAAACTAAATTGAAGAATATATAAATATGTGCAGTGTAAGGGTGTCTAATGAGTTGGGGGCGGCACACCCAAGAACTGCAAAATTTTCAGTAGTGGTGGTGGTGATATCTTCATTTTTGATCGGACTCTGTCTCTCTCTCATCCTCATCATCTTTCGGAAACAGTACCCTTCACTATTTTCTAATAGCGAGGAAGTCAAAAGCATTGTTTACGGGTTAACGCCGCTGCTAGCAACTTGCCTTGTCATTAACAATATTCAACCTGCTCTCTCTGGTAAGTAATTATATAAATGGTATTGAACTGAGATAAGCGGTAGAATTATGAAATTTATGTTTGCATGTTATTTTTAATTAATTGCAGGGGTGGCCATAGGAGCAGGATGGCAAGCTATTGTTGCTTATGTCAATATTGTGTGCTATTACATAGTTGGAGTTCCTCTGGGCCTCGTTATGGGTTACATACTCGACTTGGGTGTCACTGTAAGTATATATATATATATATATATACATACATACTCCGTATTTGACCAAAACCTATGCTAGTATTCTAGTTTAATTTCATTTTTAAGAAAAAACCAAAACTATTGGACTAGTATTTAGTAATAATGGTGATTTATTTATTTATTTATAACTTTTGCAGGGTATATGGATTGGTATGTTGAGTGGGACGGTGATACAAACGCTGGTCTTATTTTGGATAGTATACAGAACTAACTGGAATAAAGAGGTAATTGTTACATTCAAACTAACAAAACGATCTTTTGTACGTACACTGTTCCGTTTGAGTTTACCAAGTTCTTGACTTGACATGGTGTGAACTGCTGCAGGCATCTATTGCTGGACAGAGAATCAAAGCATGGGGAGGGGAACCAGAAGGCAAAGCCAAGGATTTAGAGAACTGATCTAAAAGCTCACATTATTATTATTATTGCCAAGGAAGATTTTTTTTTTACTTTTGAAGAAAACAATTGTCCACTTGTTTGGTGTACTCACTAGTAGTATTTCTTTGGCATGCAATTTTAAGGGGCTGGGCCTCCTCCAGAAGAAAATCCAGCAGTTTTTTCCCAATGCATTTTTGAAACAAGCAACCTGAACAATTTGTGGTAAAAATTGCTTTTGTTGTTACTAGAAGAAAATAATAAAATGAAGATCTTTTTTTTCCACTGGCAGGAAATATAATTACACTTAACAAGAAGTATGAAATGAGTAAAGATAAAGAAATGAACGAAAGTACGAAATATTATTCCGGACCGACACAAATTATGAAAGGCAAAAAGGGTACCGACACAAATTCTGAAAGGCAAAAACGGGGTACTATCCCATTATAGATGTCAACTTTTAAACATTACATTATTAGATTTTAAAAATATATAATTAATTAACTGAATTTTTTAAAATTACACATTCCGTCCAATTATTTTAAACGGCAGCTCAATTAAAATAAAAATAAAAACTGCGTATGTTTCTTCTTCTTTATCTCTTTCTATTTCACAAATCATTTAACATGTAATATCCAAAGACGAATTGATATAAAAAATAAGACACTAATATCCGATGTGATAATGTTGTCTCAAATTTATTTCAAAATAAAAAACAAAAAATTATGCTTCAGGACTTCTACAGTTCCGCTGCAGTAAATTCGCAGCTGGTAAGTTATATTTAGGTACTCTAAAAATTTTATGCTTTTCTACTTTAGTCATTAAATTTTTCTTAAATTTTAAAATACTCCCCTAACTTTCAACCTTTACATATCAATCCATGTACTTTCATTTTCTTCCATTTTAGCCCCTAAACTTTCATTAGTCTCACATCAATTCTTGTGCTTTCATTTTTTTCCATTTCAACCCTCAAAGTTTTATTAGTTTCAATTTAGTCTATTAAATATATATATATATATATATATATATATATATATATATATATATATATATTATTTATAAGAACCATGGTAAATGTTGAAAAAATCAATGTCAAACTTGATACTTATATGTTACAAAAAAATAAGTGTCTTAAACGAACTAAAGATTCAATCGCAAAAGTTACTATAAATATTTAGACATTTATTATAGCACTTGAAACAAAAGTTAATATACTCACAAAACATGTAAATAAAATACAAGGAGTCAGTAAGACTCTTCAAGAACAAAAACTTCGGCATGTTAAGACTCATGAAGATCTTAAAGTGACTGAAATAGAGAATATTGTATTAATTGAATATTCAAAGATTTGCTTTAAAGGAAGTGCATTGTAAGAAATGAAACATGTTGACCAAGAAATTGAATATAAAAAGAAAGACACAATTGTGGTAAAAGTGTTGACTTTCTTTTGTCAAATTTTGTATTCGAATCCAAAATTACATCTAATTTCTTACCTGTGTTAATGTTATTCTAAAAAATTGTGCTAAAAAAACATTGAATACGTATATTTTGTTGAAATGTATATCCTAAACTATGATTTATTATTTTTCGATATTTTAAAATTCAAAAGATGAGTTTTTTTTCAAGGGTGAAAAGAATAATGTGAAAAAGACGCAAAAAATAAAATAAAATAATTAATAATTTTGTATTGTTATATATTTAAAAACAAATATTGAATTATTAATAAAATATTCTAATATTACAATAGTAAATTTTAATTAAGAGAGTTTTATTATAATAATAAATTTTAAGTAAAAAATTGTTTCTTTTTAAATTAAAAATTTACTTACTCCCCAAGTATTGAATTTTTTATTTAAACATTATAATATCTTATTATTTTTTAGATTATAAAATATAAATTAATTTAAAATTAAAATTTTATACTGGCATGTATTTCTTTACCGATTCTCTGCCATAATATATATTTTATTCCCTATTTCCTCTTTTTTACCCATTCTCTGTGAGAATAGGTTGTATTATACTGCAGCACAACAAGAAGGTATGATAACCGTGTAAAAAAGTCAGAGTCCAAATTATGCTTTCAAGTCTGTCATTTGAATTTATTGCTGCCAAAGCAAGATGATATATAACCAAATCCCTATTAAGTATACAAAAATTATGTAATTTGAATTTATTGCTGCCAAAGCAAAAGATGATATTTAACCAATCCCTAATCAGTATACAAAAATTAAATCAAACTGAGTTGAAAAGAACCGTTATGCAAATAAGAGTTGCTCTCTATAAACTCTCAAGTGAGGTATCATTGACTGATACAGCAACGACTAGTATCAATAAATCAGACTTGCATAATACCGCTGAATCAAAGATGGGAAAGGGAAAGCAGAACAATGCATTAGTAAATAAAATGCAAAACATAATAATCTAACAAAAGGTTATCTCAGATAGTGCAAAATAGCATTGCATTAGTATAGAATATGCAGAACATGATCTAGCAAAAGGTTATCAAAGATGGGAAAGGGAAAGAAGAACAATGCATTAGTAAATAAAATGCAGAACGTAATAATCTAACAAAAGGTTATCTCAGATAGTGCAAAATAGCATTGCATTAGCAAAGAATATGCAGAACATGATCTAGCAAAAGGTTATCTCAGATGGTGCAAAATCTAACCACCAAATCATTCAGCTAGGCTATCTACATTAGTTAAAAATAAAACCTCATGTATCTATGATGATTGTTATGAGCATGATTGGTTAAGTGAAAAGGTAAGAACTATAATACCTACACTCTTTCAATCTGGCAAATGAACAAATGAATTAGTACCTAGTAACAATAAAACTTCAGTTTTGTTATCACTATAGCTAATTATTACTAAACAAGCTATGAAAAAAATGTATCAGTCAGTAATCCAATCAAACTCGAACCAAGAAAAAAACATAATTGAAGTAAACCCATAACAACCATATCTATTAAGTTATAAGAAACTATTCCAACAAGGTAAATTAAGATCCATATCAAAAATTTTAAACCCTAACACAGAAATTGAATAATCAAAACCTTCGAGCCTAAGCAGTAAGAACAACGGCACCACCAGCCTCCTTGATCTTCTTCTCCGCAGTCTTGGACACGAGCTTGGCCTTCACAACGATCGGCTGAGAACTCGGCAAAACCCCCTTACCAAGAACCTTGAAGTATCCATACTGAGTGACGTCAATGACGGGGGCATTTTGGGCATCGGCCTTGGCTTTGGCCTCCTGAGGGAGGAGCGACCAAAGTTTGTCGATGTTGACGATCGGACAGTAGAATTTGTTACGGAGCTTATGGAAGTACCTCATTCCCACTTTCCCGAAATAACCTGGATGGTACTTGTCGAACAAGATCCGGTGGTGATGCATTCCTCCCGCGTTTCCGCGACCTCCGGGATGCTTCCGGTGCTTGCCGATACGACCGTGACCGGCGCTTACGTGGCCTCTCTTCTTCCTGTTCTTCTTGAACCTTGTCGTCATGGCTGATCGATTGACTCTCTCTCACAAACACAGTTACTGTGGTTTTCTCTCAGCGGCTGACATATGAAGTGAGAGCTAGGGTTTTGTTAGGGTGTTTATCAGGAAGGATTGGTGTTGTTTACGGTTCTGCCCTTTGCATTTTACAGCGGCGGCAGAGAAAATTAAAGTGGACTGAAGCTACGGGCTTAGGGCTTATAATACTTTTAAGTAAAACGGGCCATCTAGGCTAGGCCTATTTTGGGCCTATTGGAGTGTTTTGAGCAGTATAGTATCTTTCATAACTTGGCTTGGTATAATCCGATTAGACACTGTTTGGAAGGTGGAAAATTGGGTTTCTGAAGAAAAATCGACATTAATCCAAATATTGTACAGTTAAATTGGGTCAAAGGGAATCAAATGGTTGAACTCGAATCACTTACAAGTATTTATAAAATTAGTCTCTACGGCATCAAATGAGGATTTAAATTTTTCAGTAATTTGAATAATTCAAGAGCTCCTTGTAAAATGATGATAATACGACATCATGCACATTTGGAGGGAAGGGATCAATACGTCAACTACTTCGCTAAACAATAATCGATAAAAAACTGATATTTTCGCATAATTTTTTGTTATTTCTGTAAGGTTTACCTGTAGCGACAGTTTTAAAATAGTTACTATAGATCTATGGCGACATTTTTCACATATAAAGTATCGCAATAGGTCTATATCAACTGTTTTAATATGTAAAGTGTAGTCATAGATATATAATAACAGTTTTAAAACCGTCGCTATAGATAAAAAATGGGATCCAACAAAAAACCTTGTGGAAATAACAGTTCCCTAACTGATATAGCATTTCGATTGAAGGAATGAAATGATTTTAAAGTATTTCAAGTATATGTTTAGTTGTTGGAGGGTGTGGGTAGTGTAATATGATAACAAAATTATCACACATCTCCATTTTATTAAAATAGATTTTATTTCATTACCTTTCGTATGAAATAAAAATCAAATTGATGAAATAAATTTTCATTCTATTGAAATGATTTATACTCCAAAATGATCGTCTAATACACTATTTTTTTATTACATTCTTTTCTTTATTCTATTCTCTCAATTCAAAAGTAACATATATATTATTAATAACATGTCTGAATATACTATCTAAGAGACTTCTTAAATAGAGTCGTAATTAGAACTACTGCTCTAGATGAAATCTATGATTTGAATTGTGGCCTTCCTTTACACCAATATATACGCACACACTATTATTGCGGTTTACATTTTCCTTCTCTTTTCAAATGGAATATAGATTGAATATATTCATGTACAGTAGAATGGATATAACTTTTTTGGTATAAATAGTTTATCGGTTTGAACACGAATGTTCTTATTTTGACATTTTGTTTGGCCCATTGGATTTATCTTCTTAATTTTGTGTATCATATTCAAAGACATACATAAAAATAAAAGAAAAAAGAAAAAAATAATGTGGAGGATGGGAAAAAAAAATATTTTGATTACCATTTGTATGTATTTCGACGTGATAATATACTCGCTCACATTTCACAGAATTTCTATATTAAGTTAATATTTTCTTGTAATCAGCACAAAAAATGTATACAATATTTTTTTTGGCACATTTTCACCAATGCCTGCCAAACTTAAAAGTGGGTACACACTCTTCTTTTCTTTGGCACTTTCTGGCTTATTCAGCCGTGGGGATAATAACTATCTGTAGCCGGACCGGAGCCCCTAAAACATCTATCTTCAAGTTCGGTGTCCCTGTAACGTGAACAGAAAAGAAGTTATTACAAGGAATACTACACAGTGATAATTGCTTATCAAGATTATTATTAATTTGTATTAGTATTAGTCTACGAACTACAAAATTAATTCGCATAACCAGCTGAACCATGGCTCTAACTCTTTGCAATCTTCAGCCTCCTCGCTCCCTCGCTTCTTCTCTTTACTAAACGCATGCCATTATCGAATTACATCCCAAGACTCTCCCTTTCTCCTCTGGAGAATTCCAATTCTCAACAGGAGAAAATTGAGCTACATTTCTCCTCCTAAATCTGCTTCTGTAAATGGATATTCTGTGCAAAACGACAATACAGAAGAGGGTTATTCGAAAGAATCTGAAGAGACCAATGTGGAATTGGGATACGGAGATGGATTAATATTTTGCGGTCAATATTGCCAGGGGAAGTTGGTGGAGCTTCTCCTATGAAGTCAAAATCCAAATGATGGCGAAGCTGGTGACGTTGTGGCGGCCGCTTCGTCGAATGTTGAAGCTGATAAGTCAAGATCGATTGCTTATCTTTGCTGCCCTAATTGTTACTGCCATATATTCTTAACTTCCTTCTGTAGTTGGTCTTGGCACTGTCAGGTTTATTGATTTATCTGTAAATAGAACTAATTTGGTATCCAAAATTCGTTTCATCATTTGTGTATGCCTATTATAAGCAAGTTCGAATTAAGCACACAAGAAATTTAATTTAAAACTTGGGTTTCAACCTGTTTCAATTCAAATTTCTTGCCTCTTGAAAGAAGAGAGTATTTGCATTTGGATAATTGGTTATGACTCCGACATTGTCTCACTGTACTCAGTAGTCAGTACTTATGTTTCAGTTACTAAAAGATGCCTGCTCCTCCCCCACCCCAAATAAAGTCCCATCTAAAAATCATTCTTTTTAATTAAGAAAATGTAAGCAAGTACAATAATGTATGTACTTACATCCTCCCTCTGTCCTTATAAAGTCCTACATTCTTTCTAATTGCTATTCAATTAAGAAATTGTTACTCCTTGTTAAGGACCTAGGAAGTATAATGTGACTCTGTGTCCTGATTTTTAGTATTGGGGTCTTTTTGAGGACATTCAAAAGAGTTGATATAATTTGCCAGAAGAGAGTCTATAATATTAAGAATAGAGTCCAGGATGAACGTTAACCATTAAAGCATATAAGCTGCAGGTAATTACAATTGGTCCACTATGCATGAAATTTGGAACCTCAGCTTCAATACCCTTTTATCACTCAGTGCAGGTCAAGCCTTTTTAATGCTTGCCACGATCATAAAAATCACTCTGCGTTAATAAAAACTAGTTTGTTCGCTAAACCTCTGTTCTTTTTACTTTTTTATGCTATTCCTTTTTTCTTTTATTATATCACTTCACATTGGACGGAAATATTTTGACTAGGTTTTTTTATTAGCTCGGAATTAGCATTTCAAATAGCTACTTTTATTTAATACTTCGAAGTTTATCTACTTCCCTTTGCATATTAATCTTATTAGTTACTGCTGTGCTGATAGGAGAAATGTCTATTCTAGCCGGCCATTTAACAGCGGAGCAACTTACAAAGTTCGTATTGTATAGTGAATGGTTGATTTATTCAACTTGGTAGGTGGGGGACAATGTGTCATCTCTTATGCAATCTGTTGGGGCAAGTGAAAAGGTGTTTCAGTTGATGTTGGATCTTTTGCCTGGTTACCAATTCGTATCGAAAGGCAAGCAGTTTTGGACTTACGTGATATAATATAATATAATATGTTGTAAAATCAAATTTAAACCGTAATGATGCTCATGGTATACAGTGCCTAAATGCCTAAACTGGCATTCCCATTATTTATAAATATGCTTGGACTTTCAATTTGATCTTGTAGGTTTTTCTCTTATTTTCTTATTTTTCGTAAATATCTAGCAAAGGATCTATAAGCTTTTTCTAATATTACAGTTTACATGTTAGTTACTCAGTGCTTGCATAGTTTTAGGTGCCCTTGTGATCTGGCCTTCCGTTGTCTTGCATTAGTAAGCAAGGTATCTGAACTACTAGGGTTATCACCATTGAGGTGTATAGCCTCTTGAGTTAGGAGACAAACTCACAAGCACAAATATAGGAAAAATTATGGAAGATAGATAATGGGATGAGATTTAAGTTCGTTCAAAGATTAAGAGGGAAGTTGTAGGCCACGTAAAGGATACAAATGCTTAATTGCTAATAACCACCCCTCCCAGCTTAGCTGGATGGCTTTTACTTGACCTCCCACCTCCGTCAGTACGTATGTCTTTCTAGTCCATACATTTTTCATTTGTCTCATCTTTCGAATATCTTGGATTAAAGAAGACAGTATGAAACGCGTGATTTATAGATCTCTGTGTGACTTTTTCTGCCACAGTTTATTAATTACCCTAACTGGAAATTATTAATACAAAAGAAACAGCATAAATATCTTGAACAGTGATGGGGCATAGAGTTGTTGTTATCCAAATTCCAGATTGCCAAATCCCTCTTATAGCATCCTACGTTGCTTGCTTTTCTGGAGTGGACAATAGAAGATGCCCTCATTCAATTTATGATCACTTCACATAGGGATGCAATAATGAACTGATATCTTGGCAATTGAACAGATTTCTTTACTGGAACATATTAATTTTGTGGTGCATCCTAACAAAGTTATTGCAACTGTAAGTAAATATAATTATGGTAGTTTTGTTTTATTTATTCAGCAACAGCCTTTCAAATAAATGACACCGTATATGGATACTGCTTAGGTTGGTTTAAGCGGTAGTGGAAAAGCACTCCAGTGAATCTTTTGCTCCTACTATATGAGCCAACAAATGGTCAGGTAACCTTCTTTAGCTATATGAATTTTGATATACCCTGACATGTTTTTGTACATAAATGCATGCAGTGAACAGGTGCTTTGCAATTGTGTCAATACAACCATGGTCACAAATACTTAGAGAAGCAGTAAATAGTGTATCTATTGTGGCTGCAAAAGTTGCAGTTGTTTATATAATTAACTTGTTCTATTTACGATAATAAATCTAGAAGCTTTCAATTTCTACCAAATAAATTCCCAGGAATGCAATTTCCTTCTAGGAATATTGATTATCCATTATCAAAATTATGTAGAAAAAAGAAGCATGGTCTTCCCTTAATCTTATGAAATGTTATGGATCTTGTAAACATGTTCCCCTGGACTAGGTGAAGCATGGTTCCTATATGATCAGGCTCACTTATTTTGCTTCTGGATGTTGGGTCTTGGTTTTTCCTTTCTAGTTCAACTTTCTAATAATTTTGCACAGTACATCTTACATTAATTTGTGAATGTAAAATCAACTAAAATTTCAATATTTATATCAATCATGCCGTGTTACCATGTTTTTTTTAGTAATTACTTTTCAACATGTGAATTTTGATTGATGGTTAGCCCCTCAAAGATTTGGACATAAAGTGGCTGAGGGAAAGAATTGGATATGTTGGACAGGTTTTCCTCATTAACATCCAGTCAAAATTATTTTTAATTAAAGTCTGTGAGATGCTTTGTTCTTACCGACTGTTTGGATAGGAACCCCGTCTTTTCCGCATGGATATTAGTTCAAATATCGGTTATGGATGTACTGGAGATGTTAAACAAGAGGATGTGGAATGGGCTGCAAGACAGGCATACGCTCATGAATTTATCTCATCTCTGCCTAATGGATATGAAAGTGTTGTTGATAATGATTTGCTTAGTGGAGGACAAAAGCAACGAATACCCATTGTGAGGGCCATTCTTAGGGATCCAAGCATTTTGATCCTTGATGAAGCAACTAGTGCTCTGGATGCAGAGAGTGAATACAATGTCGAGCTAACACTTATGGCATTAGCAGAAGAAATAACACACTGAGCTTTGACATTCCTACTTACTGCATTTGCCTATAAGTGTAGGGTGTTCTTCGTGCTGTTGGAAATGAATTGAAGACGAAGAGAACTGTCATAATAATTGCACTCGGGTGAATATTCCATTTCTTATTCCCTTTAACTGCCTTGTTTGAATGTTCTGAATCGTTGTAACCCACTTTTTACAGGCTTTCAACTATACAAGCTGCTGATAGAATAGTGGTGATGGAGGGTGGTCGAATTGTTGAGCTATGTGATATGTCTAATCATAACAATGGTGCGTGTTGCCCGCCATTAACTTTTTGTGTTCACATCTGTCAATAATCTTCCATTTTTATTGCTTTAATTTTCATTTTTGTGTGATATTTTTACTTTGACTATGTACACGCACGCATTTTCACCCGCCCTACAGCAATGATGCCTGTAACAGGACAATCCTTCTGTCTACTAGTGCATAAACAGAACTGTGACACCATTAAGTGAAGATAAATTTCCAACAGCTTCTTGCAATAACAGTTGGTTGATTCTTTATGGATTGATTGGAGGATTTTGCTTAATTATACGTCAATGCATGGATCCTTTTTCCCTTCATAATTTCTTGTTTTCTTGATTTGTTATCACTCGCCACACGTCTCAACGGGCCTGCTTGTTTGAGTGTCCACTTGATGTTTATCTAAGCAAATATATAATCTTAGATTTTTTTCAAATAATTTACTTTCCTTGATTATATTAATAATAATGACTTTCTTAAATATTACATTCTTCAACAATTATACTCCCACATAAGAGTTCCATTTGAAATTGAAATTGTGATGTAAATTTATTTTAATTTTGAATAAAATAATTTTATTCTCAGTAATATTTTTTAAGTAATTCACAATATTAATTATTGCATTAATTATAATCACAAGATTTACAACAATTTTAAAATTTAAAATTTTATAAATTGATTAAGGGGAAAAAATAAATGGCCTATTTCATGAAATGGAGGAGTAATTGGTTAAAATAAAACCAAATATTTACGAGGTTTAAAAATTTATGAAAAAAGTACACTATTTAGTGGTAAGAAGTTTCTTCAAAACCAACAAGGTTTTAGGTAATAAATTAAGAATCATTTACTATATATATACTATTAATTTTGTTCTAATAAAATTATATAAACTGTAAGATCTCGACTTTTATGAAAAATAAATTTAATTTTTTTATATATATTTTCTTCTGAAATGGTAAGTGAATAAATTGATAAAAGTTGAAATTAAAAAAATATTTTGTATAACTTTTATCTTGTCAGGGAATATTTGTTCTGTTAGGAAATATTCGATTCGTACGACGGCGCAGAAATAATCAAATATTATCGGATATAGAAAACGACATAAGTAATATTTTTAAATAAAAATAGTCAACGGTACTGTCACTTTTAACTGTTAAAATACCGGTGGTAAATGAACAGTAACATATGATATTACACAGTAACATACGGTATTACACAGTAACATACGGTATTACACAATAATATACGGTATTGCACAGTAGCACACGGTATTGCACAGTGTTTCATATTATTAAATTGATAAAGTGGCTATTGTACAATATTGACTTTATTGAACCAATAATTGTCTCATGCACAATAATTCATATTATTGAACTGATAATTGTCACAGTAGCTTATACACAGTAATTCATATTACTGAATTAATAATTGTCATTACACAGTAACGCGCTCTTTTTTTTACTTATTTTTTGCATTATTATTATCTCTATTATGATGTTGATTAAACTGTTGTATTCTATTATTAGTTGATTTTTCTGCTTATATTGTGACTATCTAACTCAGAAAGTTAATTACATTGCATTTATAACAATTAGTCATAATAATAAATAATTGTGAATTAATGTTGAATAATTGAATTGATAAAATTATTTATTTTTATTATAATAAATTATATAAAGTTATTTACTTTATATAAATTATGTAAAGTAAATTATTTTGTTATGATATATTATATAAAATTATTTCTTTTATATATAAAGTTAATTGATTTATATATAAAGATAGTTGTTTTATATATAAAGTTAATTGATTTATATATGAAGTTAATTGTTTTATAAATTTAGTTGTTTTATATATAAAGTTAGTTGCTTTATATAAAGTTAATTGTTTTATTAAATGAATGATACAGATTAAAGAAAATCTGAAATTAATAGTATAAATTAAAGATAATGTAATAATTATAGAATTTGAAATGAACGGTGTAGATTAAAGATTATCTTTAAATGAATGATTTAGATTAAATAAATCTTAAAAGATGAAATGAGTGGTATAAATTAAACATTATCTTGAAATATATGATTTGGATTAAATTAAAAAATCTTGGATTATGATAAGATTTTTGACTATAAATAGAAGCCTTAACTTAAGGATTTTTCATAAACTTTTTTGCTTATTCTTTATTTCACTCTCTAAATATTAATTTGTGTAAGTTCTCTTTGAGTGTGTTAAAGCCATCTTGAATATTTGTGAAGATCTGTAAGTATTCGAATACTGTTCAAGTAAGTTTTTTTATAAAAGTTATATAAACAATCATACACATCACATAGTGTTTATAAATCTTCCTTTGAAAGACTCTTCATTTAGAATATTTATTTTGAAAAGTTTCATTTGGAAGATTTATTTTAAAATATTATTTTATTTCAAAAACTATATTAAAGTTATTCTACTTTATTTTATCAAATCAGTTTTGATGATTTCATACGAATTGGTATACACCATAAAATTATATGTGGTAGTTAATAATTAAATTATAAATATATAGGTTGATAAACTTTATTTAAATCAATATTCAGTCACGTGGTAAGGTAAGGGGTATCATTCTTTTCATACTCATAAAAGGATATCATTTTCTAATTTACTACGGTAAGAGATATCATTTTTTTCATACTCTTAAACTTACTATAATAAGTACTATTTGATAAAATTTTCTGAAATGATTATATGTTCTTTAATAGTTTGCGCTTTATCTAATATCATTTCAATTGAACCTTCTTATTTTTCTGAATCTTTCTATTGAACTTTAACCGTTATTCTGAACTGTGGATCTTAAATATCATTCTTGATTTTGGGTTCACATTATGTTGACAATTTGAACATTATTTGACTCAGGACAAAGTATCATGTTATTCTATTCATTATTTATATCTCTGTTATTATTCTAATCATCAAAAATTAAGTTGTTGTGAATATCTGTGGCCTAGGGCACAGATGATAGGATAAATGTGATGATAGACTAAAGACAATATAATGGTGATGTGTCTTTTAGGGCACGTGATGAATCTTTTCTTTGGCCTGGGGGCAAAGAAGAACTGTTGTTGGTATGATTATGACCAAATGTTATAGATTGGTATGTTCATGATCATTGGTGTTATATTTGAATATTTTTGGCCCGTAGTGCAAAGATGAATTGTTGACTTGCATAATTATGATCAGGAACTGTGAATTTATATTATCATGATCAGTGGTGTTTCAGATAATAAAAGTTGATGATGGTTTTATGAAAAAGATAAGCTAGCAGACATCATATTCTACATGATTCTCCTGATAGATTACTCATTCCGCTGCTATTATTGATCTAAAACTTCTTGTTTATTATATTCTATCAAGAACTTAACTGTTGAAGGCTAATGATAATTTACTCATTGTTATCTTAGTCATGATATTTCTTTACTGGGCTATTTGAATTCACCATTTTTTTTTCCATTGTTCTTCAGGAAATAAGAGAATAACTGAGTCTAGTAGAAAAATGGAGTGAAGGTCCAAAAAATAGCTGTAGTAATCTTCACATGTTGTAAATAGTGTGACAATAATAATGAAGACTTAGTTGTGTATTATTGAGTTCTGTATTTTTGTTCTATAAACTATTTGTATTAATTATCATATATTTTTGACGTCTCAAATTAAACTATGTAAACCCAAATTTAGGGGCGTCATATAAACCCTATTTGCTTAAACTTTTTCTTTACAACTTTTAACTTTTGTCTTCTTAAAAAACTAAATGAATGGTACTGTTTGTTTCGGTTCTTAAATTCAAAAACTATCGAAAGATATAAGACGAGTATAAGTAGGAGTGTCAATCGGTAAAAAATTGAACCGATACTGAACTCAAATTACCGTTAAAACAAGAACCGATACCGAATTATCGATTTCGGTACCGGTTCGGTACAAATTCGGTTCGATTTTTTTGATTCGATTTTCGATTTATACCGATTAATAATTATAATTTATAAATAATAATTATATATATTATTATATATATAATTATTATATATATTATAATAATTAATATAAATTTATTATTATATTATTTAATTCGGTTATTTCAGTATAACGATTTTTACCGAAATTCAAAAATGTCCATATCCCTACCGGTATCGAAAAGTATAAAAAACCAAAAAAAATGGTACCGAAAAAAATCGGTACTGAAAAAATCGGTACCAACCAGTTCAAAAAAAAATTGAAAAAAATAAATTTTTTGAACACCCCTAAATATAAGTACCTTAATACTTAAAACAATTGAAAGTTATAATTAGACCTGGCAAAAGTGGCCCAGGCCCGCGGGCCGGGCCGGCCCGCCCGTTTTTGGGCGGGCGTTGGGCTGAAGAAAAATAGCACTTAAAAAAGTGGGCCGTTTTGGCCCGGCCCGGATATTTTTTTTTTTTTTTTTTTTTTACATTTTTTTTTATTGTTCATTATTGATAAAAAAAAAATATTAACTTAAAAAATGAATCAAATAACAAATTATGAAAAATATAAGAGTAAATTCTAATATGTAATCTTAAATAATAATATATATGACTATAAAATTACTATAAATCACAAGATTAGTTATATTTTAATATATATGACTATAAAATTATTGATTATTTTATTTACTAATACTATTAAATGATTATGTATAAATTATATGTTATAATTGTAAATAATTAGAGTTAGTATTTATTTTAAATTATGTATTATAGTTGTAAATATATATATATATATATATTTTTTTTAAAAATTAATTTTTTTTTTTAAAAAAAAAAAAAACTCAAAAAACCCGCGGGCCGGCCCGTACGGGCCACGGGCTCAACATTTTCAGCCCGGCAAAACCTGGGCCGTTTTGGCCCGGCCCGCCCAATTGCCAGGTCTAGTTATAATCAACTATTTAGATGTTTCTCAAATTAAAATGTTAACTCTTAATAAATTATTATTATTTTATGAAAATATTCTTAATTTCAATTATATAACTAAGTGATTAATATTATATATGAAATATATTATTATGTACTCTCTCTCTCTCTCTCTCTCTATAAATAAATATATATATATATATATATATATATATATATATATAAATATTTATATTTTATTTTTTTACACATTATAGATTATATATTATAAAACACAAATTAATTTATATTTTCGCTGTCTGACTTTACTTATCATAATTAACTTTTTATGATCAAATTAATTAATTTTAAAATTAATAACTAAATAAATGTATTAAAAAATTTAAAATTAAATAAGTTGATTTTGATAATACATTTGTTGCATTTTCTTATGATAATAATTTTGTGTTTATATTTAATAAATTTTGATTCTAAATATAATCAATTTAATTATAAAAATTTAATTTAAATAAATAAGTTAGATAGAGAGAGTATTTCACACAAAAAAAAAAACAACCAAAAAAACAGAAAGAACTTTGGGTTCAATATAAAATTTATTTAAATATAAAGGCGCAGGGAGGAGATCTATAATAACAAAACACAAGGCATTTTAAAAATCCCGCTCATCTCTAAAAAAGAATCATGACCGTCCAAAAATTAGGATAAATCCAACCCTTCGTTTTTTCTCTTTGACATCCTCTCCTTCACAAAATTGCGGCATCTTCCTCTTCCTCTCCTCCAAACCCATTCTCTCTCATCACCTCCAGAAAACATCACTGCTGCTTTATCCGCACTGCTGCTGCTTTATCCGCACAACTCATTCGCCTTCGTCGTCGGCTGCGGCGCAGATTTTCCTCCCTTCTTGGCCGACGCTGCTGCCTTCTTCTGGGCCACCTTCTTCTGGCTACCGTCGGACACCATTTGAAGAAATTGGTATGTAAAATGGTGGGTCTGTGTTTGCGACCTAGCTCAAACTCAATGTTTGGTTTCTGTTTTTTGTGTTGATCTGGTATTGGGTTTTTTTGGTTTTGATTTTTATTTGGTGGGTATGTGTTTGGAACTTCTCTCTGAGTTTTTTGCAAGAACTGTAAAACCCAGTTCGCTCATTCCCTCAATCACCCCCGAGCTTGGCAGTAAACCCATTTCCTTTATGCACCTAATTTTTCCTAATCATTTTGGCAGTCAACCCATTTCCTTTATGCAGTAAACACATTTCCTTTATGCACCTAATTTTTCCTAATAGTTTTTTATTCCAATGTCTTTACATACTTATATATATACTGTGAACTCTACTTTATGCACCTAATTTTTCCTAATAGTTTTTTATTCCAATGTCTTTACATACTTATATATATATACTGTGAACTCTATTTTTTCTAATAGTTTTTTATTCCAATGTCTTTACATACTTATATATATACTGTGAACTCTACTTGAAACACATTTCCTTTATGAACTCTACTTGACGCGCTTTATTCCTAATGAAGCAAGGAGAGTAGAAAACTAAGTATACAAAGCAGAGGAGAAAATGAGATCAAAAAGGAATATTGTAGTGCAAAATTAATCTTCAAATCTATTTTATTTGGGGGAGTTCTTTTTCCTACTTGAAATTCTGTTCTTATTCTTAAAATATGTTTATTTCTTTGGTATATGTGTAGAAATGCAGGAATTTTGAGTAATTTTGTCGTTTGTTTACTAATTTTTTGTTCTTTTTTGGGATTGCCCAAAAAGGTTTGATGAATTGGTAACCAGGTAATTATATTGTTTACTCATATTCAGTGCATAAGTTATGATGTGCAGTTGACATTTTTTTACTGTATATAGCTAATTCAATCATTTTAGAGGTAATAAGGTATGTAGTTTTGGTATAAATTCAGTTTTCCTCCTTTCAAATTTGATCTCTCTGTATTAATTGGAAAATATTTTTTTGGGATACTAAACTTCATGCTTTTTATTTTGAATTTCTATTACATTGGTTGTTATTGTATTTTGTTAACGATGAGAGAACGATATAGAGATGATATTGAGATCAACAATTTGGCCGTGATTTAATTCATCCATCTCCTAAATTTTGTTTACGCTGAGAGAACGATGTACAGAATGATAGTATTAGCCTTTACGGCTGTCAATCAAATGATAGTATACAGAAACATAAAATAGAGAATTAACGATAAAGAGTTTAGCTCAAGTCTCGAAAGGTCAAAGTACTAACTATATACAGAAACATAGCTGCTTAGTTTTTTTAGTTTGTGTAGATGCAAACCAAAATCTGAATATTACAACACCAAAATTAAGAATAAGGAACATGGTGGGTCATATCCTTACTTCTATTATAAGGTAGAGATGAGAATTGTTTACGCATATTACTTTTGATTACTTTTTATTCATACTCCAACAACAACTCCAAATTGTTTACACATGTTTTTGCTGGGGTTATGTCATCTTCTCTGTTATTTGTTTTTGGAGTTCAACTTCTGTTGTCAATGACGGAAAAAGAATGCTAACAGCATGTATTAGTTTAGTTGTTTAATAGATTTAACTTTTAAGGTGTGATTTTATGATTAGGTTTTGAATTCACAATAATACTTTATTAATATTTTTCATCATTTTACATCAATAATATTTGCTACTAGATGAGTTTTTACTTACTTTTACAATTTATTTAGTAAGAACCATTTTTGAAATTATTTACAATTATGACGTATAGTTTAATTTTTTTTACAAATTAATTGTCTATACATTTATTGCAATTCTTTACATTATGAAATAGTGTTTCGAATTTTTATTTAATTTTAAAATTTAGTAAGATCCCACTTGGTAATTCCCCAATATACCCTTATGAACTATATGTAATGTTTTGGTGCTTACTTTGCGAAGGGTTGAACTATATGTAATGTTTTGGTCATTCAATTCGTGAGCAATAGAGTATTACTTTGCGAAGGGTTGAACAATATGTAATGTTTTTTTATATGCAGGCCTTTAAAGAAGCTGAGCTTCCCAATTTGAAGGAAGATAAACCAGGTCTTACTCACACTCAATACAAGGTAGTCTCTCAAATTTGGAACTTGATATCTCACTTAATACATGGCATTGCCCTTTTGTTTAAATTTAATAAGGTAATATTATTTAGAATATTATTTTGTGTTCTTTTTCATTCTCTATAAGACGAACAGTCTTATAAATTAATTTGTCCCAACACTAACCATATTGAGGGAGGCACACAGGCATGATGTTTGCCTGTTCCTGTCATTGGCTCTTGAGTTAGATGAGTAGCATGTTACTCATTTTTCTGTTGACTCACTCATTGTTGTCCACCCTTTTGATAATTTATATATCTTCTAATATGGGATTGAGTGGAGTATAAATGTATGATATAGGAATCAGATGTACCCATGTTGTGGTTAATATTTAACCAGATGATATTTGTTTTTAGGATTTTTTTAATTCATCTATAAATACTTGAAAACCCCTTTTGATATCTGTCAAGTTCCTCAAATTCTAAATTATACTTTTTTTTACTTTTACATTCACATGACATCAGTTACTGGTTATTAGTATTATTTTTAATGTTAACTCCTGAATAAGCTAGCAATGGTGGTTTTCATTTTTAATGGTGGTCCTCTAAAATGCAATATAAATTCGATCCGAATATTATTGTTTTCTTGCTCCTCCAATATATTAGACATTTGAGCTCTTTACGAGAAACTGTTTATGCAAATTATTTAGTGTATTACTCTTTCATTATGCATAATGTAAGAACTTCCCAATATTGTCTAGCTTGAGTTATATGCTACCTAGACATGCACATTCGGCCCGAGGCCCGTGACCCGGCCCTGGTCCGGCCTTGACCCGGCCTGGTCAACGACCGACCTGGTCAAAGCCTAGACCGGCCTGGCCCGGCCTGGAAGGCCTCTCGCAGACCGCTCTTTTTTCGTAACGATCCGGCCTGGACCGGCTTCCTCAAAAATCTGGCTCGGCCTGCGACCCGAGGCCTGGCCCGGCCTGCCTCGGCCTCCGGCCCGAACCATAGCTCGGCCTGGCCTTCAACGGAACAAGTCAGCCATGATATGTTATATGTATAACAGATGGAGTCTATCAATCAATTAATGTAGGCTGTCAAATCATTAGAGTCCTACTAAGGCTTAGTCAGATGGTTTATTGTACAGCTAGTCAGCTATTTTACTAATAGTTATATATATATATATATATATATAATTGTGAATATAAACAATTAAGATCGATGGGTACTTTTCTTATGAAAACTGATAGTGTTGCCATTTACTTCATATTTGGACATCTATCTTAATTTTCAACGACATTAATGTCGGCAGATATCTACTCGCATGCAGATAACAAATTGTTTGAAAAATTTCGGGAGAATCTAAAGATTACAAATTTGTCATCTTTATTTTTCAGGTTTAATTTTTATTTAGATAAAAAAAAAATTATGAATTTTTTTCTTCTATATAATACTTATTTATAAATTTAATTTTTTCTCATTTATGAGATTTAATTAATTATTGATATTGTATCAATAAATATAATATACTCATTAAGACGTAACGTGGAATTAATTTTTAAATTTGCTTTCTACAAGTATACTCATGACTTCATGAGTATATATATATATATATATATATATATATATATATTATGTATATGTGTGTCTGCACTTAGCAACGCTGCAACGGTAACATGATATGCATATATATATATATATATATATATATATATATATATATATATATATATATTAATTATACTGCTGCGTGTTGCTGCTACAGTGTCACTAATAGTCTGCACTCTGCTGCTGCTGATGACAGCTGACCAGTCAACACGCGCCTGCATCCCTGCTGCCTCCTGCCGGATACCTGCAAAAAAAAAAGGGTCAAATTTTATCGGCCAGTTGGAGAACGGATATATTTTTTTTGTATAAAATGAAGATAATGTAATGTATTAATACATTCACAATTATTCTCATTATATTCCAATCCTTTTAACATTCTTTTCTCTCTACATAAAGTCGATTATTTTCTCTCCACAAAATTTTAATTTCTTATTATTATTATAAATCTCAATTTGTATTATTAATACATTTTTTTTATTATACCCCTTATTATTATATTTTTACTCCTGTTATTATTATATTTTTATTATTACAATATAATGGATTCCTTTAACACTATATCCGGATCGCAAATTTCACAATTTATTCAAAACGACCAAAATAGCATTCAGGCTGATAGCGGAACGAGTTCGAGTCTGTTATTTCCACGTCCTACCGGTGAACAAAACAAACGTACGGCGCCAGTTTGGGAACATTTCATCGAAGTGTGGGCTGCCGATGGTGTTCAAAAGGCTCAATGCAAAATATGCAACGCCTTATTTGGTACTAAAGGCAATAACACACTACAGCGACACTATCAATCGTGTTTACAAAGGCATAAACTAACCGATGAAAGCTCCCAAACACAAATTGATCATTCCGGTCACAGTTGAAGTTATGATCAAATATTAGAAAAAGAGTTGCAAGCCAAACTAGTGATCGAGAATGAGCTCCCATTCAATTTTTTTGCCGATCAGCGTTGTACTGAGTACATTCAATCCGGATTGCAACCGAAATATAAACAAGTAAGTAGGACGACTACTAAACGTGATGCTATTAAATTATATAATAAAGCTAAAAAAGAACTAATTGAATATTTTGACAATTTTGACGGTAAAATTAGTTTAAGTAGTGATATTTGGTCTGCTAATCATCAACCTGGAGTTAGCTATATTTGTATGACTGCTCATTGGATAGATGTTGAAATGGTTATGCAAAAAAGAATTATAGGTTTTGAATTTTTTGAATTACCTCATACTGGTCAAACAATATATGGTCAAATTATGGAGATTATTTGTACTTTTAAAATTAAAAATAAAATAATGAGTATTAGTTTAGATAATGCAAGCAATAACACTAGTGCTGTTACCATGTTAAAAAATGATTTGTTACCTGTAATAAACGGTGCATTTTTTCATGTTAGATGTGTTTGTCATATAATAAATTTAATTGTTCAATCCGGATTCAATTATTTAGAAATGACTATATCTAAAATTCGTGATATGATTAAGTGTGTGTATGGTTCAAATAAAAAAATTCAAAATTTTAGACATTTTTGTCATGCAAGAGGAGAAAAATTTAAAAGAGTAAAATATGATAATAACACTGGGTGGAATAGTACATATGATATGTTTAGAGATGTTTATAAACGTAAAAATATACTTATGGAGTTTTATAATACTTTGATAGTTCATGAATTAACAAACGAAGACTGGGATCTACTTGGTCAACTTTTAAGTATTCTTAAAGTTTTTAAAAAACACACAAAAATATTATCTGCTGTTTATTATCCTACAATTCATCATGTTTTGTATGCATGTTTAGAAATATCATTTATTTTTAAAGAATTTAAAAATAATGAAATTTGGTCTCCCCTTATTTTGTCAATGGAAGAAAAATTTAAAAAATACTTTGAAGACATGCCAACTGTTATTACTTGTGCTGCTGCATTAAACCCAATTATAAAATTAGAAGGTGTAGAAAGTATTTTGGAAGATATAGTTGAAAATATAGGTACTAGTAATATTGACAACCTTAAATTAAAATTTAATATTACATTTACTGAATTTTATAAATTGTATGAATCTGTATATTGTACATCTATACGTGCACCGCCCCCTGCTCCTTCATCTTCTAAATATGCCAACTTATTAAAAACATTATCCAAGAAACCAAAAACTTCAACACACACGAGTAGTTTAAACGAACTTGGTTTATATTGTAGCACCGGTTTTAGGAGTTTTATGACCGAAGAAGAATTTGAAAATTTTAATATTCTCGCATTTTGGAATAAACATAAACGACAATTTCCTACTTTGGCCGCGATGGCCCGTGATTTACTAACTATCCAAGCTAGTACTGTAGCTTCGGAATCTTGTTTTTCTTTATCTGGCAGGGTATTAGATGAAAAAAGAAGCAGACTTAATCCAGAATCGTTGGAAATATGCATTTGTTATAGAGATTATCTAGCCGCGCAAAGAAGAATACAAGACGTAATAGACGATCAAGATAGCTCTGACGATCTCGAAGTCGGAGCAGAAACTGTTGAAATTTCAATTCCATAAGTATTGAAAATTTGAAGACATATATTTTAAAATTTTGAAAACAAATATTTTTAATCAATGAATACTTAATTATTGCTTAAGTTATACTTTAAAGTTAAAAACTTATAATTATTCATTATTGTAATTTATAAGTTGTAATTTGTAAATTTGTATTACATTACTTTTAATAAATACATCAATTTTTATTTTCTTTTTTAATAAGGACGACTCGCATTATGTTTTAAAAATTATGAGTATATATATATATATATATATATATATATATATATATATCATTTAAAAATACTTGTTTCAAATTAATATAAAATATATTTTTATATATTTAACAATATTTTTTTTATAATTATTTTAATTATACTTAATATTTTAAAATATATGTTATTTTAATAATATTATAAAAAAAATTAATTACATATATGTGTGTCAGTGTGTACGTTTAATAATATATATATCATATATGTACTAATATATATATATATATATATTAGTCCAATAGTCAATTAGTCATTATGCATTTATGCATGTCAGCGCGTTACAGTGTATGTACTAATATATCATATATTATATGTACTTATGAAGTAATATATATATATATATATATATATATATATATATATATATATCATATATACCGACATGGCGACATATAAATATAAATTGTACATATATGAATATATGATACATATATATTTCTACATATAATATACTACATCTGTGTGTGATGTGTGGATGTGTGATGCCCTATATAGCTTGTCACTATAGTTGAAAACATAGGTACATCCGTACATGTCACTTGTCTATAGTGTGTGACTGATTGAGTGTGTTTGTGTGGCGTGCCTTGTGTCTGGTTGTCCTATCAGTCTCAACTCTCAAGTCTTAAGTCCCAACTCCCAAGTCCCAACCAAGCATATATGATAAACACTGATTAAAAAAAAAAAATGCAATGTAATGGCCTGGCCTGGCCCGGGCCTCAGGCCGACGCAGGCTTACTTTTTATACGTAAAGCCCGGCCCGGCCCGGCCTCGTCTTCTAAACGTCAAAGCCTGGCCTGGCCTGGTCAACGGCCAAGGCCTGTCAAGTCCGAGCCGGACCAGGCCAGGCTGGCCCGATGTGCATGTCTAATGCTACCCATTTGTTATCTTATTTTTTTTTTTATTGTCATTGATATTGTTGCTGGTGGCCTAAAATATATGTATACATACATACATGCATAAATAATTTAATCTCTGTTTTATAAACTTGCTATATCAAAGGAGTTATATGATGTATCTATTTTATAAACTTACTATAAAATGTCCCGCACCGTATTATTCACCTATATCAGTTTTGTAATAATACTTCTAATAGTCTCATAAATTCTTATTTTGTTAATGTTTGGAATATTAATTTTAGAAAGACCCATTTTTTTAGTTCATTCACAACAATTGACCATCCCCCGTCTCATTGTAGGATCCTTCCTATTAGTTGCTTTATAGTTGATAGTTCAGCCCATGGAGTATCAACATTCTTTTTGTCAAATTATTTCTGGAACAATTTGGTTTTCTACAATTTAGTCAATTAATTACATGATACCTCTTTTAATGAAATTACTTATTTTACATCATTTTGATACAAAATGGAATTCTCTTATGGGCAAAAAATGACATTAGATTTATGCGAATACTGAACAATATTGGCCTTTTCTTTCAATCTAATTAGCTGTTAAATAATTAATATGAATTTGCATGTTTTATTTTTTATTCGCATAACTGTGAAATTTTTCTACTTATACTACTTTTCGTTAAACTCTCAGTTGACGACAACAAATATCCGCAAAACACATGTTTTGGTTAAAATTGACTTTATTTTTTATACCGAGTTGTATTTTTCCTTTTCTTTTAATCTACTCAAAATTAATTTGTGCTTTCCGTTGACTTAGTTCATCTATGATTAAGTTTGAATTTGTGTTTTCCTTCAGTTATATACATTTTCTTTTTGTTCTCTTTTTAATTAGTACGACTAGATTTAAAACCGAATATGCAATTTTTAGCCTATATGTTTTTCCCAGTTTATATGCAATTTAAGTTGTCTTGGCATAACTCATTGTGATTTTCTTTTTCTTCACGTAGCCTGATGCGTCGTTCTCCGAAACTATTAGACAATGAGAATGTCATTTTTTCGTGGGCTTTACGACGTCGTCGATCTCGACCACAATCACAACTAATGTCTAAATGCCGAAAACTTAATTTGCAATGGGGTAATACTCATCACCGTACCGCATCACGGTTACATGCCCAACCTCGCCGATCCTATGCTACAAATTTGAAAAAGCCACCTAGACATCCCTTCGAACAGTTCTTGACGTCAGTCACACCTAAACGAACACACCGACAAGGTACTCAATTCTTAAAAAAATAAATTTCACTTGCATTCTTTGTCTACCAGATCTTATTTCTTTCACACTAAAAGGTTTTTTCGGCAGAGTTCGTTAATGTTGTGCTTACCCCGTACATTGGACGTCCACTCAGACATCAATTAGAAATTGGTTCTACGTCAAACCCACCTACACGAAAACCACTACAAGGTATTCAAATCTATATATTAAGGAAAGTTTTTAACTATATTCTTAATTAGGACCTTTTTTTACTAATACTACGAATTTGCCTGTGCCGATGGCATGTACTTTTTTCCTCATGATCTGTTAGGTATCTTGATTGCTAACAATTTTGTTCATAAATGACATACGCTTTATTAATATGAATTCTTTGTTGATCCATCCTTTGGTTGTTATTACTCTCTATACGTGGGTGTCGGCTTTACGATTAACCCATCTTTCGTGGTAGTTGTCGTTTCCGCTATCACGTGGTGGTCCTTACAAAAATCTAGCCACCTCACCACGCGCTAAGTTAAATATCCTTTTTTTTCCACTTGCTGTTAGTTAGATCATATTAATATTATTTTTTTTTTCATCTTTTAATATGCTAAATTTGGGCTACCAATCGATTCAAAGAATCAGATGGTTTTATTACGCTAAATTTTGGCTACCAATTAACTTACTTAGTTGATTTTTCTCAAACACCCTCTTCACAATGTCTGAATACCCTTTATACCACACGCCCGATATCTTTCACACTACTAATAATTATCTACAGAGATTACGAATTCTATGCTTTCACCTTCCATTGGACGTCCACTAAGACATCAAATTGAAATTGGGTCGACGTCAAGCGCACCTGAACCAATACCACTACAAGGTAATCAACTCTACAATAATAACTATTTTACTATCATTCTTTTTTCACCGAATTTGATTCGTTTCACACTAATACATTTTTCCAACAGCGCATATGAATCATGTCGGCACCCTTTCCACTGTACGACCTACTTATACCGTGTTTGGATATGTACGTCCCTTTTATATTCTTCATGAAAATTGAACAATTACTATTCCTTATTTAAATTTCTAACGTGTCTTTCAATTTGGGACAGGAGGATTATCATTTGCAATGCACGGTAAAATTATTTTCTTCCTTTATACCTAACTTCCTTTTTACTATTTTTTCTTTTTATTATACTTTATATATTTAACCTTCTTTTTTCTTCCTTTCTTTAATAGAGAGAACATTACCGGAAAAAAAAATATTGGCATTGTCATTCGAGAAGAATTTGAATTGAAGATTATGCGTAAGGCAAGAAAATAATACTTTTTCTTTTCTTAAGTTCATACTTTATTTTCCAAGACAAAACATTTTATATTTGTACGCTATCAGGAAAATCAAAGAAAACTTCGATCCAAAGCAACATGGAAGGATAATCAAAAAGGACAAGAAAAAGAAAATTGCGCTCCCTCTTTGCCTGTGGTAAGTTTACACTATTCTAGATATTAACGTTATTAGTTACAAAGATTTCTCACACAAAGTCATATACATAAAATATTTGAACCTACTTTTTTAACGACACTATGCCTTCTTAGGTTTATAAGTATATATCTATTATTGTTTTTCGGGTTTCAATAATAATATCATTTACGAAACTACACTTCCCCAACGTAAAACAAAATAATCATAAAGTTGCGAGCAATGCATATTGCACAGTGCTTGCGTGTGAAATACAAAACCAATCAAATCAAATTGAATATATGCACCCTAATCCACAAATATAAAATATTTTTTGACCTCTTAAAAAAACACTACGACTTCTTACCTTCACACTTAGCTATCTATTGTTATTTTTAGGGATTCAATAAAAATATCTCTTACGAAGCTCCAATTCGTCAACGTAAAAGACGAGAAAGGGATAATGGTGATGTGCGTCCAATACATATTGCTCAGCGATTGCGTCGTGAAAGAGAGAAGCAAGCAAAAATAAAACAATCTCACCCATATCCATTTCAACCAAGATTTTACCCTGGTTTAATCCCCAGGCCATCCAAACGCGCCGCTTATGAACGAGAATGTATCGCGATCAAGAATCATTTTTATCAGCATCCATCGTTATTAAAACCTACGCCACCATGTTCTGATCGAATTCCTCCAGTTTCGATTTTACCACCTCAAGGGTTACATTCACCTAACTCAAATTCAAGGGGTGGAGAAATCCTTCTTCCTCCAAATAATGTGGAGCATATACACGACTCCTGTAACATTATATCCTCTTCCATTCCTACATCCCCAACTTCTGGGTAAGTTTAATGCAAATTATTTATAACTACATACCATAAGGAATGTTATAATAGATATATGTTAACTATTTTGAAACAAATTCATGACTTTTCTAGGTTACTACCATTTCTTCAGTCAATCCTTGATAAAGCTTGCGTACAAGAGGAGGCATTGCCTACAAATATAGCCCATCTTCCGCATCCTACTTTAGGGAGACACTACCTCGATAAAATGAATATACAGTGTCCTCACTGCTCAGCATTGCATTGGAACGTCGAAAAGTTATCAACTTCATCTTTTAAATGCCCTATTTTCGGAACATGTTGTTTGCAAGGAAAGATTCGACTTCCACAACTATTAACGCCTCCTCCAGAAATTCAATCATTATATGATGGCGATGATGATCAGTCAAAGTCCTTTCGAAGTTATACCCGACTATACAATGCAGCTAATGCTTTTACTAGCTTAGGTGTACATATGGACGATAGAGTTGTTCCTTGTAGAGGTCCTAACGCATTTACAATCCATGGGGAATTGCGTCATCGGACAGGGTTGTTACAACCTGCAGCCGGTCAAGATCCAGTTTATGCACAGTTGTATATTCACGATGCCGATGTTGCTTTAGAATATCGTTCCCGAAGAAATCCGAAGCTGCGAAAGGATGTCCTGAGAACAATACAGGATAGTCTCTTGAGATACAACTCATTTTCTGAGAAGTTTAGACATGCAGCTGCAATTTTAAGCAATGAACATCTGAACAATCATGACATCCCAGCTTACCTTCATTATAGTGCATCGAAAGACCGCCGAACTCATAATTTACCAACGTCAGATGAGGTTGCTGTTATATTACCTAGAGATGGTGCTGAATTATCTGCGATGTGGGATATTATTGTCAGGTTAAGAGGGAGTGACCAGTTGATGCACATAAATGAATGTCATCCAGCTTATTTACCACTACATTACGTATTGTTATTTCCGTTTGGTGAGCTTCATCAAAGAGACTTACACAATTGCAATATTATGGGTATCGTTTGTTTGAAAGACCTACTGAGTATTCAACTATTTTGAGGGGCGGGGGATTGTTTCAAGAGTTTATTGTAGATGCATGGGCTGCAACAGAGCAGAATCGATTAACATATTACAGGCTCAACCAAACAAAATTGCGATCTGATCTATACCAAGATCTGGTCGCTGTAGTTCCTGATGGATTAAATGCTAATCAAGTTGGTAAACGAGTTGTTTTGCCTTCTTCTTTTTCTGGGAGTCCAAGGCAAATGTTTGAAATCTTCCAAGATTCTATGGCCATAACTCGGTATAACCAACACCCTGACATTTTCTTGACTATGACGGCAAATCCGAATTAGCCTGAGATAAAAGATGCACTGTTACCACATCAAACATCAATTGACCGCCCAGACTTGGTGGCCCGCGTATTTGAGTTGAAGCGACAAGCTTTGATGATGGAGATTGATAAGAAGAAAATATTTGGTGAAAAGGTGGCACATGTTTTCATGATTGAATTCCAAAAGCGTGGGTTGCCGCATATTCACTTGCTAATATTTCTTCACGGGCCTAACAAAATACGAACACGTGAACACGTAAATCGAGTTGTTTGTGCCAAATTCCCCGATCCAATTTCTGATCCACTTCTATATGAAACAGTTAAAACTTGCATGGTACATGGACCGTGTGGTGTTCGAAATCTTAAATCACCATGTATGGAAGATGGTAAATGCACTAAGAGATATCCTAAAGATTGGGCAGAAGAAACTACAATGGGCGAAGATGGGTATCCGATATATCAAATGCGGAATGACGGTCGAAAACATTCTCTGAGATCTGGACATGAAATTGATAATAGAGATGTTGTACCATATAATCCATACATCTCTAGGTTGTTTAATTGCCATATAAATGTGGAAGTTTGTGCAGGAGTAAGGTGCGTAAAGTATATTAACAAGTACATCTACAAGGGTCACGATCGAACAACTTTGGTATTGGGGGTCGTAGATGAGATTAAGCAGTATATTGACTCAAGGTACATTGGACCTACAGAGGCGGCATGACGAATATTTGGAAATCCTATGCACCAAGAGTTCCCTCCAGTTATCCGTCTGGTAGTTCACCTAGAGGGAAAACATCACGTCTGCTATGACCCTTCTGAACTAATAATTGCAATAATGAACCGAGCAGATGATCAACAGACAACTCTAACAGGATTTTTTGCCTGCTGCTCTACTAATGATTTAGCTCGAACTCTCACATACCAACAATTTCCAAAGCATTTCGTTTGGCAAAAGAAAGAACAACTCTGGACAGAGAGGCAGAGGGGATTTGCAATCGGAAGAATGTATTTTGCCAGTCCAAATGAAGGTGAAAGGTTTTATCTTCGTCTTCTGCTGACGGTTGTAGAGGGACCTCAATCTTTTCAATGTTTAAGAACAGTTGATAATGTTGTACACCCTACATATAAGGCTGCATGTATTGCCAAAGGACTTTTGGAAGACGATGAAGAGTGGATTCAATGTCTTATAGAAGCATCAATAATGAGAACAGGTTCTCAATTAAGAAGATTGTTTTCTATTATCTTGACGCAATGCTCTCCTTTAAATCCAGAAGTGTTGTGGAACCGATTTTCTATGCATATTGATAGAGCTAAATTATACAATATTTTTATGTCCTAATACTTAGTTTTTATATTTATTGTGTGCTTAAATGTTTAATTATTTAGCTTATTTTGATTTTAATAGGTTTTATAGGATTCTAGTTAATTTATGTTAATTTAGGTAATTTTATAGTATTTTTATATTTCTTTTTATTTACGTGTTTTTATTTATTTTTAGTATTTTAGGTGTTTTATTTATTATTATGTGTTTTTAGGATTTTTAGTATTTTTATATTATTTTTATTTATTTTTATATTTTATTTTGTAGGAAAAATAAAGCTTGGGGGCAAATCTGGAAAATCCGCAAAGTTTAATGGCAATTTGGTAAATAACCAACACGGATGGCAAAAAGGTAAATAAGAAGAAAAGACGCGGAGGGGCATTGTCGTAATTAACCAGAACAGGCGTCCGCGCATTGCGCGGTGGGCATCAGCAGGATAAGAAACGACGTCGTTTGGTTGAAGGTTACGGAAAAAAAATAAGCGGCTGGAAGGTTGACTGGTCAATGGCGCGTGTTAGGCTGCGTTTGGCTGGGCGGAATTTGTCCAAACGAGATTTTTTGGGATTTTTTCTACTTTTTGATTCCAAATTGGATTTTTATTCCAACTAGGGTTAAGATAATAATTATTTTTCTTTTTCTTTTATTTTTAATTGTAAATCCTATTAGGGTTTGGACAAGTTAGAGGCCTATAAATAGAGGGCCAATCTTTCATTATGGATAGTAAGCTTTTGAGAGTTCTTTCTCCTAATTTCTTGGAGAGAGTTTTTCAACTAGTGGGTATTATTTTTATTATGTTTGGTTAGTTTTTATTTTTCAGTTCCAAATGGATGTTGAACCTTATTTTTAATTAATGTTTTAATTGAGTTTTATTATTTATTCTTTCATGCATGAGATTTATTTTGATGATCTGTTTTAATTGATTAGATGATATTTATTTGATTAATTTGATTTGGCCAGTTGAATTAATTAATTTTTTGTCATATGCTAGATTAAGATTTGATATTAAGCAAACGATATTTTATCTGATCATGAGTAGCAATTAATAATATTTGATTGTGGACAAACTTTTGAATATTATTATGATTATCAAGATGGCAAGTTAAATGGTCCGCGATGTTGAGATTGTTGCTTGGAATAATCTAATTCTCTAATTTTTAATGCAACTGTTATATTAAATCTAGACTAATAGTTCTAGGTTGTATGATAGTTAGGGTCTTTTGTGAGCGATTGCTGCATTAGATTTATAATTTAAGGAGGATTTCGGGTAACTTGGCGATTATCGGTTATCTAGGATTATTAATTTCAATTGAAGGAAAAGATAATAATAACTTGATTAATTTGTTAATTAAAAGAAGGGCTGAACTAAGGAACTGAAGTTTGTTTCAATTGATTTTTCTCATATTTATTATTCAGTTTTATTTGTTTATTTGAATTTTAATTAGTTAATAATTAATTTCAAAACCCCCCATTTAATTAGATATTTTTGAAAACATTAGATTTATTAAAACAATTCACTCTCTGTGGGTTTGAGTCTTACTTTTACTACTACATTAATATTTTTCAAAGTAAGATTTTATTTTTGGTTGCTTGCGACAGCTTCCCACATATTTGTGATGATCTATCACGCAAAATAAGTGCATGCTATGGCATTGATGTTCCTACTGATGCTCAAATTTGTGATTATGGTTTATACCTTATTAATCAGTTGCTTCACGATTCGGGGAAGAGCTTATCAGATTTCCCACCAATGCCAATGCCATCTGCTAATTGGAGAATTATTGTTGGCAATCCACTTATATGGGAACATAGGCAGTTGTATATTGAAGTTGATCAAATAAATGTCCACCAAAACATTGATTTGCTGAATGAAGGTCAGCGTAATGCTTATAATGCAATCATTACATCTGTTTATGAAAATATAGGAACAACCTTCTTTCTGAGTGGGGGCGCAGGAACTGGAAAGACTTTTCTCTACAATACAATTGCCAAAAAATGTCGTTCCTTAGGCGATATAGTAATTACAGTCGCATCCTCCGGAATTGCTTCTGGATTGTTACATGGGGGTCGTACTGCACACTCAACATTCTGCATTCCATTAAACGTATTAGAAAATTCAGTTTGTGGATTCATGAAGCAATCATCACACTCAGAATTATTTCAGAATGCTAAACTAATTATATGGGATGAGGTTCCAATGCAGCATCGTTATTGTGTCGAAGTAGTTAACCGGACCTTACAAGACATCCGTGATAACTCACAACCATTTGGAGGTATTACTGTTGTTCTTGGGGGAGATTTTAGGCAGATTCTTCCTGTTATACCTAGAGGCCTTCGCGAGCATATAGTGGCAGCATCACTTCGACGTTCGTTGCTTTGGAAAGATATACACGTCTTGAATTTACAAGTTAACATGCGCTTACACGATGACCCATCTAATAGATTTGATTTCTCGGCTTTTCTTAATGAGGTAAGACTATTTGTATATTTATTCATATTGCTATTTATATATCGTCGATAATATTTGAATTTTTACTAATCATTCATTAATGTGTAGATTGGGTCTAACCCTCAAGAATCTATACAACTTTCAGATTCAATAAAAACAACTCAACATTTATCTTTTCTAATCTCGACCATCTACCCAGAGCTAGAAGTGCGAAGTAAGGTCAATCCTGAATTCTTAAAAGATCGCACAATTTTATCTGCTAGAAATGAAGATGTCAATGATATCAACTTAGTTGCATTGACGGTTTTTCCTGGACAAATACATACCTACTTTGCTGCTGACAAAATGGTTGAAGATGATGACGTAGATCGGACTATTATGCATCGGTACCCGAATGAGTTTTTGAACACACTCAATCCCCCTGGACTACCACCGTTCAAATTAGAATTAAAAGAGGGTTGCCCAATAATGCTTCTAAGGAACATTGCACCGAAAGATGGCCTTTGTAATGGTACTAGACTTATCATAGTCAAGTGTGGTGCTTTAGTACTTGAAGCAGAGATCTTAACTGGTGATAAGCAAGGCGACTTGGTATTCATTCCAAGAATTTCTTTGACTCCTTCTTCGTCTGAGTTAAGTATTAAGATGACAAGAAGACAATTCCCAGTGAGGTTAGCGTATGCAATGACAATGAATAAATCACAGGGCCAGTCAGTCAAATTTGTTGGGGTAGATTTGCGTACGCCAGTATTTAGTCACGGTCAACTATATGTAGCTCTGTCAAGATGCACATGTTCTTCCCGCTTATGCATACTTATTCGTGAATTGACTGACAAGTCCACAACAAATATTGTATATCCTGAAGTTTTGTTATAATTTGGTGTGTTTGAGGTACCATTTCTTATCTCCGTTTATTATTGCTCTTCTTACGTTAAAGGTTTAGCTATTTATTTTTTCAAATAAATATAACTAAACGATTCATTTCATTTTTTTTCAGTCTTGGGATGATAAGGCTATTGAATGGAAACGTGTTCATTCAACAACAAGTCGAGGATGGAGAAAATTTAACAAGGTTATGTGTATTTTATAATTCTTAAATCGTATTCAATTAATCACGTGTCAATTGTTTTTTTCTTGCGATATTACTAACATTTTGCTTTCTCTTATAAGTAACAGATTTTTGTTACTAACAATATCTGTTGGCCGTGGACGTTGTCGATGGATAGTCTTTCTTTTCAGAGGTTTATGTACCGAAAACATGGTAGAGCTTAACAGACCTACAAGAAAAATGTTGTTAGGGATGTATTTTTTTTGTAATAGCGTACTAAAAGTGGTAATATTTTTGGGTAGCTAATTGGAAAATAGATTGTTGGAAAAATCTTTACTTATATACGCGATGTTGTATTTATTATAAATTTATATTAGTAAGTGTGTCATCTATTATGTGTATAGAGTTCGCAGGTGGTCGATAAAAATGATACATTGTTGTGAAGGTACATGTACTTTGTCTATCAATCCACTTTGACAAGGAGGTGGAGACGTAACTTTTAATTGTTTTGTGCAGCGATGCTTTTGATTCCCTACGATTGGTGGATTATTGCTGTAGAAGAATGCTACCGACTCATGTTGACCTCAATGAGATGCTTCTGAACTACCATAGTACTCTCTATCTCTCTCTTGCACTGTGTGTCAGTCTTTATTTTTCTGTCAGTTTACGTAGGTTATTTTATGTGCCTCCATAGGTGTGTATCTGTGTGTATGACCTATGTTGTGGTTGAAACACATGTAACCTTTTCTTTTATTCACCTGCGTAAGTGTGTGTATGTCCTATAGTCGTTGGGGGAAGGACTGGTGGTAGTCGGGTAACGTTTTCTTCAACTTTGTTTTTTTCCTAGATGTTGATGGGTGTTTTTGCTTTCGATTAAAGGATCAATTTGATGTTGCATGTAGAAGACATGTTCTTCTAAACTTCTCAATGTATAGAATTTGGTAGGCCAAGTGACAGAAAATCCGTTACTTTCCTTATTTGTAACTGGTTTAGTGGCTTTACTATCTTTTGATAAATTTTATCCACCTGTTTATAAACAAAGTACGCTTCTTTTGTTAAGATGGTGAAGATAATATAGATATGTGTATATCTTTTCATTAAGTTATCATTGTGATTCATTTTTTCTGTCATTGAAGAACATGAATTTTAGCCAACTAAATCTATTGTACACGAGTATTCATAGTGCCGTAGGCACACGGATTTTTATCTAGTTTATATACATGTAGGAAAAATTAAATAACATCGACTTTTCTGGCGTGGCATGGGTATTTATTTATATAAAAAGTAAAAAACGTCAAACGTAAATAACGTAACAAGCACAAGGTTGCGTTTGTGATTGTGGACAATTACCTGGTACCCTTCGTCTCAAAATCCCCTTTCATCGACCACCACGACGGCGTCGCCTGTCAATCCTGATGCCGTAGTAATAACAGCTCCTTCTCGCCGATAATTCAAACCTTAAAACCCTATCAAATATAAGACACTATTCTCACACATATATATACACACACGGTCTGGTGTCGTATAAGAAAAAAGAAGATGGAATTCCAACAATCTCACCTCCGCTACATGAGACCGCCGCAAGCGCCACCACCCTCGTCCACGGCGGATCCAAACCACCATCAACCTCCTGGACCCACCTGGTTCTCCGGCCAATTTCAGTACCACGGCCACTCTCCGTCGCCTCCTCTTCCCAATCACAACCCGCAGCAGTGGGCACCACCACCTCCCCCTCATGCTCCCTATTCTGCTCTACCTCCTTATTCTGGTCACCAGCAGTATCCTCCTCAACCTCCACCTCGACCTCCCTTGCCTCCCCCTCATCTCCCTCATTCTCAGAGTCCCCAATCTTTTCCTCATCAGGTTAATCAGGTGAGTTTAAATAACCTATCTTTCTGCCCTTTTACTATTATGCATTAGGTTAGATTCATTTTTTTTTTCATTTATAATTTCTAGCTCTTCAGGGTTTTAGCGTAACACTCTCAGAGAACAATTAAAGAAGAAATTTGGGTTCAAAAAGTAGAGTAGTTGATGTACTACTTTGAAGCTAGGTTTATTATCATTTATGCCAATGAGTTCTCAGAGAATAATTGTCATTTTGGTGCTCCATTTGTTGTTGTGATTTCCATTGAGTGAATACTTTTACAACTTATTGGATTGCATCCGTTGATGCTATGATCAATGGTGTAGTCAAAAAAATCTCTATTAATGAAAAATTGTTGAGAAAATATATTAGTGGAAGCAACTCACATTATTTTCTTCTCACATATAACCAACTCACTATATTTTCCTATCCTATATTTCAGATTAAATAGCCAACTCAATCTAATAGTAGTAGTTGACTTTTTCCCAACAAATTTCAGTGTAAGCGGCCACTGGCCAGCATAAGCTCACCTGTGGGTGGCTCCCCCCTGACTACGATATACTCCACTGAATCCAACAATTTTTTATTCTTTTTTCTTGTCTCCTTAATTACCCATTTTTTAGAATAGACTCATTTTTTGAATTTGTACTATATTTGAGAAATGTAAGTTCTTTTTATCTTACGTAATTGCACACAAAAGTTTGATTTGTATACTAAGTTCTCATCAAGAGCTCAAAATATCTGTTATATTCGGACTTCAGAGCCGTGTAACCATTCATTGTTAGTGGAGACTGTTGTAAATACCTTAGCGCCCTGGAGGCCTGGACAGATGATGGCTGCAGTCAGATGCTTGCATGAACTAATTACATAATTACTTGCTTTCAGGACTGGCAGAATCCAAGCTGGGTTCAACATCAAGGTTGGGAGTACCCAGGTCTATATTATGCAAATCTACCTTAGAAATTTATCTCTTCTTTTTAATAACATTACTACACATTTTTTCTCTTGTAATCATGTGATGTGTCATTTTACTTATTTCACATCAATTTGTGCCTGTATGTTTTGTTGGTTGACTGTTCCAGTTGTAGACTTACTTCTTTTTCCTTTCTCAATAATACCTTAAGATTGATAATTCTCATTTTTCCACATGTAGAGCCCAAAACTCAACTAGAGATTCTACTTTCCAGTATATGATTCTGGCTATTTGTTTGGATATAAACAATAGAGATCTTTGTGTACTTTTCTGTTTTGGCATTTGTGAGCAATTGATTAGTATTCCATGAACGTAGTTTGTTTGTACTCTACTGCTCCATCTTCTTTAAGAGGACCCAATTTTACCATGCCACTTGTGATAAGTTCATTGCTCCGCCCTATCCTTTTCTTTTTCCCCTTTGTTTTCTTTTTTCATCAATTTGCAGGTTAGATAAAAAATTGCAGTTTTGCTTCCAATTAATTACACAACCCCAAAATGCTACGAGGCTTGTGGACAGTTTATTTCAAATGAAATGGCCAATTGAACAAAGCACAGGATTTCTTAAAAAACTGAATTGTTATGCGGGGAGGTGATGATTTAGGATTGATGCTGCTTTCTTGGATTTGGTAAAACTATTGAAATATATGGTTAAGGGTTCCGAGTTACTGTAGCAATCTGTAGTACTGATTTTTAAATCATGCTTTATCTTGTCTGACCTTTCTTTGAGCCTTTTGTTCTTCTGTTGAAAAACACCGACAAAAGTTTTTGTAAGCCTGATCATCCCATTGTCTTGTATTAATGAATGCTAAATTTGTAATGATTTCTGCAATTCTAGCACACAACAATGGAGAAGATTGGGCCGCCAAGGCCAGAGCATGGGCAGCTGCCAAGGCCTCAACGGATGATCAGTATCCCCAGTCTCAGTTTACATCTGTTGGCAGAATGGAAGAAAATCAATATCCAATTGTTAATCCTCATCATTCAGATGTACAACATCAGTCGCTTCCTGCTTCAATCTATCAACAGTATCCACCTTCTGTCGCACCACCTTACCGGGCACCGGAGTCCGCATCCTTCAGCTCTGGATATGTTTCAGATGGCCATTTACCTTTTACAGGTAGAAATGGAACTTTGATTGGCAATTCAAATGCTGCCTTTCATCATCAAGAAAGTTCACCATCGAGCTTATCGGTTCACCAGCAGGAGGTACCTTCTAGTTATTCTTCTGTTGCAGGTAATAATTTATTGGCATTCTGCTTTGAATGTGAAGATTGTGCTCAAGAAATCTATCAATAGAATATGGATTTACTACAATTTTATAGTTAACTTTTTCCAGATTCCCTCATAAGTTTTAGAGATTATATCTTAACTACAAGCTATATTGACCATTGTTGAGGTTCAATTGTTGATATTTACGAGCCTCCAGCCTTAAAGGAGACAAAAATGTTCTTTTTGTTTTCCCATTTCATAGTAAATTCTTTTGTTTAGTTACTAAAAAAATTGATTTCTATTAAAATGAGAATAAATATTTCTTTGTTTAAGGTTCGGTTGCAACATGAGTGATGCTTTTCGGAAACATGTGTCTAGAAAGTAGAAACTTACTGCTGTTTGAGTTAAAGTCTTTAGCATTCATTATACCGAGTAAGGTGCATTAGTTGATTAGATACCTTTTTAAACATAAAAATTCTAATCCAGGTCAACAATATTTGTTGTCATTACCACCAAATTCTAAATTTTCTAAAGAACCAGGGAGTCTCTACACCTTTTTTTTATTTTTATTTTTACAGAAATTATTGCAGAAAGTTGGGTGTTTTCTTCATTTACGGTATTGGAATTCTTTGATGCCCAAAACTTACTGTTCATTAATACTAGCTGTTTGACTTGTCACTAAATGGCAGGAAAAGAAGAGGCTTCAGATCAGAATGAGAAGCTCTACAAGTCGCCTTGGGCTTTTACCTCAACCCCACAGCATCATGCTCCACCTCCACTGGCTGCAGGTGGTAGATCAATTTCCATGGAACAGCCCCATTATGCATTCGGACAACAGTCAGCTGAGCCCACAAGTGATCTAAGTGAACAGCCCCATTATGCATTCGGACAACAGTCAGCTGAGCCCACAAGTGATCTAAGTGATCAACCATTAGATTTTGCTCCTAGGTTTAGTCGTGACCATGATCCACATGTGCTACCAAATTATACTCATGATTCTGGGGTACCAGTAATAGGCATAGACTCCGTTACAGCTGTGCCCTCTATTCATGCTTGGAATTCCCCTGCTGCTCCTGGGGCAGTTTATCCTCCAATGCACCCATCAGGCCCACAGGTTTTAATTTTGATTGTGTGTTTTTATAGCGCTGTAGATCCTTATGTAAATATGCTGATTTTTTTAAATATTTTCAGGTGGATTCTTCTCTGGCTATACCTTCACCCATTCCTGGACATTCTGGACCACTATTTGGAAGGATGCCTGGACAAAACTTCCAGTCAATAATTCCCTCAGTCAGTGCACCCTTTGGGGCCAGCACAGGAACTTTTCCTGGTGATGCATATGGGGGTTCTGGTGTTTCTGATCGCCCTAAAAAGGTATCTATATGTTCTTCAGGGTTTCTTCTTAAGGAGTTATGTCATCTTTACTCAATATCTCGGATATTTTAGGCCTCAGTACCTAACTGGCTAAGAGAGGAAATCATTAAAAAGAAAGCTGTTATCGCAACTTCTGCTCCAGAACTTTCTGAGGAGGAAATTAAATCTATTGAAGAGGAAGCGATTGATAAATCTCTTCAGAAGGGAGATCCAGACAGCAAAAGCATTGATTCTTCTAGGTCAACGGAAGAAGAGGATGATGAAGAGGTCTCGTCTCTTCTTCATTGATACTTTATTTTTTGTTTTATATTCATAGCTAAAAGCCTAAAATAAAATACCTTGAACTTACAAAAAGAGCTCTAAACAAACAGGTCAGCTCTGTGATTCGACTCAAGCTTGATTCACTAAGCGCTAATCTTAGACTCGATTCATCTCGTTAACTAAATAAGCCAAACTTGAGCATGTTCGGTTAATAAACAAGACAAAGTTGACTCGACTAAACTCGGTTAAGCTCGTATAGGCTCAATTAGATACAATACATATGAATCATATATCCCATCTTAAACGCAAGTAAGAGCTTGGCTCATGAGTTACGATTCAAGCTCGAGCATAATGAAATGAGCCGATTCGAACTTGATAAAAAACTGAAAGAGCCAAGCTCGAATACCCTAAACTCATTTACTGCTTACTTGTAAAATATTGTTTCCCATGTTCTCCTTACGTATTGATTTCTTCAGTTTCTTATCCTTTTCTCTTCCTGCACTGGTTATCGGGTGAGATTCCTTCAATTTTGTGAATTGAAGGGTTTTCTGTCATTTCTTTGTAGGATGATGTAGATGCAGCTAGAACTGTCGCAATAAACCAGGAAATTAAGCGTATTCTGACTGAAGTTCTTCTAAAGGTTTCACAGCTGGTTAAATACAGAAGTCTCTATTAATACTGTTATGTCTGGGTCTTTTGACTTGATATTGTTGAACAGGTAACCGATGAACTTTTAAATGAAATTGCTACTAAAGTTCTCAGTGAAGATGATTCCAGTGTTGCAGGTAATTGTCACGTGACGTATGGGTAGCAGCTCTTTTTTGATACAAAATTATGTAGTTCACTTAAAGTTTTCTTCATAAATTATTTAATGTTTTAGTAACTTTATTTGACTAACCCTCTTTGAAATCACGTCCCCCTCATTTGCGGTTGGTTGTCCACAATACAGCTGCTTCGAATTATGAAGTATCACCATCTACTCCAGCAGTTCCAACTCTCAAGGCTTCTGCAAAGTTCCTGATTTCAGCCAAAACCAAGGAAACTGATACTGATGATGTTAGTGGAAAATCTATTTTGAGTGCTCCCGGAGATGTGTTAGGACTTGCTAACTATGACACTGATGATGATGATGATGATGATGATGACATTGAGAAATTTGGTGCGGCAAATTCCAGGAGAAGTACAATACATCAGCCATTAACCACCAAAAAGCTTCCAGATGATTTATCTGTGGTTGGGAATGGTAGTTCACTGGCCGAAACTAAAGAAAACCATAAAAATAATTTAAATGGGGAAAGTCATCCTGGCAGAATGAGTCCAAATGGGACCTTCAGTAATCATATAGCTGTAGTTAGCGAGTTGAACAATAATGTGTATGGTAGAGAGTCTATGCATGGCACTCTTCGAACTAGATATTCCTCTAAGACAGATTTTATGGCTGATGAGGCAAAAAATAATGGTGAAAATGTGGTAGATGGCACCAATATTTTCATGCCAAAAGATAATGTAGAAGAAAAGGTTGGTATGAAAACTGATCCGCCAGTTGAGAATGTTGATGCCAAGAAGTCAACATCAGATGACAATGAAGTTAGGGAGACCAGAAATAAACCAGATAAGAATGATAGTAAACGCAGTTCTGCTGGGAAAGAGTTTTTTAAGGAGGTTGAGGGTGATAGGACACATGTGAGGGAAGATGAGAGTCATAGGAGGCAGGATGAAAGGAAGGTAAAGAAGGAAAAGACAGATGACCGAAATGGTTCGAAAGAGAAAATAAAAGAACGAAGTCTTAAGTCTGGAGAAAAGTCAAAGGACGCAGATTCAAATAAAAGGTCCAGTCACCCTGAAGATAAGGAGGTTAGAAAGGAGGCAGAGAAAGACACAAGAACCAGTGGTAAAGAAGATAATGGGAGGAAAAGAGACAGAACAAAGGATGAGAAGGGAGAAAGATCGAGACATAAACTTGCAAGTGACTCAAGCAGACACAAGAGACACCGTTCTTCTTCAGTTGGCAGTAGGGGTAGAAATAGCAAGTATCAAGCGATGGTTAGTCATACCAATGATTCAAGTGATGAGTCTTCAGATGATTCCAGAAGGTTTGCTTTGTGAAATTTTCATATCACCCTTTGCCATTGCGTATGTTGTGAAGTTCCTGATATTCACTTGTGTGCCGCAGGAAGTTGCGTTCAAGAAAACGAAACTTATCACCGTCACCTGTCAGATCTCGGCGAAGGTACTTGATTTATCTGAACATCCTATTCATATTTCTGGTTGACTATTTTTGTTTTATTTTTGGTTAACGAATGGTTGGCATATCATAGATGGATGCCCCTCCAACTAAACTATGAAAAAAACTAACTTAGTTTTCTCGACTTGAGGAAACTAACGAAGAATTGAGTAGGCAAAAATATAATAGGATACTTGAGTTCAAAGAAAGATATAGAAAAATATATAACATTGTTCAGATATAGTACACTGCATTAGGCTTTATGTTGAAGGATATTCATATTACCTTGCTTCAAATAATGCTTATATTTTTTCAAATCTTTTATAGTATCTTGCATAATATTTGTTTGCTTGATTTACTAGGTGTATATCGTTGTTGATATGTATCAAGTGGGGTATTCGTTTATGCTATTTCTTGTTTCACTTTTACGGAAAGTAATTTCCTTTTGGTTAAACTTTTTTGTTAAAATTCCAGCTGTATGGTTCTATTTTTTTTCCTAAATAAGTTTTGAGACTTTCTCATGTCATTGAGTTACAAGTAAATTGATTTCTGCTATTTTTTTACCGTTTTATCTCACTTTTAACTTTGCGCTCTTAGGTTTATGCTAGGAGCAAATAACAAGTTCTAGATTAGAAACATAGAAGTAATTTCCTGTGAAACATAGTGAAAGCACTAGAGGGGACTGTGCACCTTCCACGCCTTGTTGTGTCTCTTCATGAGAGGTGGTTGTTGTCACTTTTGAAGCTGTCATTCTACCAATTATTGCAAGTGTCTACAAAGTAGGAAAAAATTAGACACTGCAAATAGAAACTTAACGTAAAGTGAAAGGTATTCATTGGTGCTTCTAAGTCCAATATTATTCCCTCCGTTTTACAAAAAGAGTCCCATTTGCAAACTTTACGGATATATTTCTCTTCAATTTTTATCCTTAAATGTACTTGGTGTTTAATTTAGTAGTGGTTGCATGGTAGTGAAATTGTGATGTTAAACTTATGGACTTCGTATCATTTTATACTGCATAAACAAAAAGAGGAATCTTTTTTTGGAACAATTTTATGTTTTTGGAAATGGGACTCTTTCGGTAGGACAAAGTATTATGCAGTATAAAGGGCTCGAGAAGTTTGTTTAAAGCGTGACTAATTTTGAGTTTTAATTGAAAAATTAACATCATTTATGCAACAAGGATGGTCAAAGTAGCTTATATTCATGCTCTTCTTGTATAACTTTATTTTTGTTTTTGAGTTACTTTTAGTGAAAATTAATCAATTAACCCATTTGGTTATTAGATTCTAATGTGGGTATTCCATCAAACATATATTCTATTTAAATTATGTAATTTGCATAATGGCCGAGTGCTATAAGAAGGAATAAATGTTTGTTTTTCACAAACTTATGCATAGGATTGGTTTTTAAGAAGACAATGTATATGATCATGTTGCAATCTGTGAAATATACCATCCTTTATTAAATCCAACTGGTAATAACAAAACATTACATCTTGGTGGTTTCATAATAAGCTGTTTACATTCCTACCACATTGTTATGATACATACATTGGACAGGATTTCCATATTGAGGTTAGTCGTGCTGTTTTGGACTAAGGGTTTGTTTGTTTACTTCTTAATGGGTTTGAATGCTCTTGAATCTGAATCGGTTAGTTATTAAGTAAGTATGTTTGATAAGAAATAGATGACACTGAATGATTCAATATACTTCTGATTCGGTAAGCTGCTAAAATCCGGTTGATTCAGTCAACACAATTTATGAATGATTTTTTTACTTAAATCTCCTTCCACCATTCCTATCTTATCTATTTCATCTTCTCCATATACATACTGATGATTTCGATGCCTCTCCTTCTACTTTTGTTTGTTCTGTTTCTTATGCCCGCTCGTGAGGATTGTATTGTAGATGTAGCTTCTTCTTTTTCTTTTGTAATTTTCTGAGTTATTCTGAACAATTATCAAATCTTGATCTCTTTGGTGCTGGTTTTGGTTTGGGGATTGTGATGATTTCTGTTTTTTGCAGAGGGGAAAGAAGATGGTGGGTAGTGGGGTAGAATGTGGTGATGATATGACCTTTATAGAAAATGAATTTACTGAGATGCCATTCCTTATTGTCTTTAGTTTTTCTTTTTGAAAATTAGATAACATTTAAGTTAAATGCAATCACACTTTTAAAAGTATTATGTTTAAATTTTAACTCTTTTGGAATATATTTATAAACTCAGAATCCTGACCATCAAAAGCACTTTTATTCCCCTATTAAATACTTTTAAATTAAAATACATATTACTTCACAAAACAAACATTATTATGTTGTGTTGATGCTTTTATTGGACTTGATACATTTTGTTTCATCATATTGTGGTCAAAATATTATAAATATGTATTAAAATACTATTTAGACCTTTTTGTTATATTTATACAATTATAATAATTGTATTAACTAAAATTAAATAATTCACATTAATTTAAAGTTTAATATATTGTCGTTTGATCTAAAAAGTTAAATTGTATCTTTAACAGATAAACGTTCAACATAGTTTACAGGGTTAAAATAGTAAAAAACTGTTATGTAAATGTTTTAGACATATCAATTATCATATAATTTTTTTCATTCAGTATTCATAATTCTGTTTCATTAAACTCATTCAGATTACTTAAATTTTCAGAACTGTTTTATTCTGTTTTATCAAATAGCCCCCAAGTCTCAGTATTCTGGTGAATTGCCATTCTCTTTATGCGAGAAGAATTTCCACGGTTCCTACTCATAATGACATAGTTTGTATGATTCGGTAACTAAAATGTGGCGGGTTTTATTTATCATTTTTTGGGGTGCTTTTCTCTACCAGTTCTCTTATATGTGGATAAATTAAATCTTGTGATCTATCTCAAAGAAAACGCATGCATGCATTTGACTACTTTTGGCAGTGATACTTTTGGATTATTACCAACGTAATACATGGCAGGAGTTTGAGCTTTCTCAGGTCATATAATGACACATTTTCATCTAGTTGTGTGCAAATATGTAGACTGGACTGGAGATTTAACTTTGTTGAATTATCATCAGAATATTAAAAATGATACTCCCTCCTCTGTCCCATAAAAGATAAGACTTCAGATCGGAAAAAAAATGTCCCCTAAAAGTTGGCTTAACACTAAAATGCTATACGAAGACTATTATGTCCTCAAATGTACTTACGGCTCAAATGTACTTACGCGGGCTCCCCTATTCAAAGAGAGAAGATTCCTAATGTACTCTATGTAGGGGGGTCTACCATCGGCAAAAATGGAACTTATTTGACACTCTTCTCTACTTTAAATTTCGTAATTTGCATGTAAAGTGTACTTAATTCATCTTTTATGGGACGGACGGAGTATGTAATTTAGTGGATTTCATCTTTTTAACCTTGTACTGTTTTTTTTGTTTCTTCACCAATAAACGAAGTTGCTCGAACTCTGCAGGTATTTATTCCCAACTTGATCTAAACTGCTATAGAAGCAAAAAGGCAGAGAAGCTGCACATGCTTGATTTACCAGCATATGTTTGACTTCTATAAAAATAAATAAAAAATGTTGACCCATGTGTCATATGTAGGCTGCGATCAGAGTATGTTATGATCATGTCTGAGAAGCTTTGTCTATGTCCACATGCTTCTTTAATACCTTTTGTTGGACATAATGTGCACCATAGCTTTCATTTATTTCTGAAACATCTGATTTGCTGCATGTTTTGGATTGATAAGTATCTGCCATGTTCTTTTTGAGCTATGCTAAGCATTCCTGGAGCAGCTTTTATACAAGCCTAGGCTCTTGTTAAAGCGGCAGTAAAAATCCAGTGTAATTTTATGGAGTATCTTCTAGGTTATATATGGACAAAGTATCAAGTGGATTTTAGGGCTTAAAACTCAGCCTCATCCATTTAGTTATCACTTCAGTTGTGTCATATTGTTTTTTACTGTAAGAACATGTTGGTCCCAAGTCCCAACAATTGAGCACTTGGACTGGATAATGTCTTAAATGGCTGTGATTCCAAAAGAAATTCCGGTCTTAATGTTAATAGCTCCAACTACTTATTCACAAGTGAGGCACTTTGGGTTGTTTATGGTTGTTTTTTAACTGAAATTTTCTTGAGAAAGGTTTTTTTGCTCCATTTGCTTGGTATCAACTAATTATATCTTCTTAGCAAAAAAAATAAAAATGAAGACGAACCAGAAAGAAAAAAAAGAGTGATGTTATAAGTAGAGTCACTTCACATTGTTTGCTGGAAACAAGTTTATCGGCAGGTGTTGTGCCTGTCAATGAAGACAATTCGATTTAGCCACTGAATTTGTTTTAGGTTTTTGTGAATCTCATAGGTTAAAATTGTTATGAATTTAGCTGGTTTGCCTTCTAGTAAATAACAGCTGCACTAGGATATTCAGTATGAGGTGCGTATGGAATACAAATGTCTTTTTCTTGTAACATTTATATCATTGAAATGATGGACGGCCGTCATTTGAAACTATTTGTTGCAATTCTATAATTTCTTTGTTGGAAGAAATATTTTTGTTGTTACTTGCCTTGGAAAGCAATGATTGGAAGATGGTTTTGTTGTTTTAGTTAAGGTTATAGCAATAACACCTTGGAGTTTCATGTATGCGGTATTTAATTATATGGATGTATTTTATCTCATCAAAGGAAAAATAGTTTATGCCAACAAACCAGTTCTTATAAAGTCTGACTATAGAAGGCTGAGCATACGTCTCCCAAATATTTTTTTGACTCACTGGCTTAGTATGGGATGTTTTCGTTTCTAGACAAGTTTCGCGGTCTCCACATAGCAAGCATTCTCAGCGCAGGCATTCTCCCTACTCTTCTCTTGAGACCACGAGGTATGTTGCTATGCGGTCTTGTTAGATTAAACTTGTGTTAATGTTTTTGACACATACCCATCAATATAATGATTAGCAAGTCAGGTGAAAGCATCAGAGCCTTATATTCTGCGGTCTATTTTTTGTTTTCCTGGATTATGAACTGTTATAATCTAATTGCAGGGGGAAGAGATCGAGATCCAGGTCACCTGCTCATCGGAAAAGATGATTAGAAGCAGAATCTTGGTGAAACGGGTTGTAGTGCAACAATGATATGTTCAGAGGATCCCATTTGTACCAGGCAGAGTGGTGATGATTTTTATTGTGCAACTGGTTACTAGCTTTTTGAATGAATTGTATGTTGATTCTGTAGCAGGAGGCTTTCACATTTCACGAAGTAGTCAACTGTATCTACTGCGTGCCTATAGTAGAGATGACTTTGTATCTATTATCAACTCCCCCCTTTCCCCTCTTTCAATAATAATTAAGAAAAATTTGAAAAGGGTATATGAGACACTTGGGGTGCATTTTCCTCCAATCTATTGATTGAAATGCAAAATGCAGTTAAACTTCCAAGTAAGATGGCTTGTCTTAGTCGCAAATGCACTACAATGCGTAGATCTGCTACTTTTGGCAAGAAGGGTGTGGCTTCAAATCTGATGGAGCTCAGGTGCAGGTAGATCTGCTACTTTTGGCAAGAAGGGTGTGGCTTCAAATCTGATGGAGCTCAGGTGCAGCCAACCGGAGTTCCAGAGGCCTACAATGCCCTCTTTGAGTTATTTGGAGCTACATGATTTTCTCCATGTTCAGGATTGAGTGGAAGTCACAGCAGCACCAGCACCTGCACCTACTTGTCTTGGTTCTCACTTGCATGATGTTGTAGAAATTTATTGTGCTGTAACATTAATTCAGCAAATAATCTGGTATGTCAAGATGAAAAGGCAATTCCTGTAGGACTCGATGTGCACTTGCACCCTTCCCTTTTAGTGGCTGAAGCAACTGCTTGCAATCAAAATTACAAGGCTAGCATATGCAAGCAGATGTTAAGTTGTCAATCAATCGACCTAATGTGCAATTTTGTTTTCTTTTTGATCAAGCATAAGCAGAGTTGTCAGCGTTGATATTATTATCTTGGTGCTAAAAAAACTCGTGTGATAACTTACCTCCAGGCTTGAATTCTGGCCTCTATCACGCTCATTCTGATGTTTCAACAATTGCCGCTTTGAACAAGGTAGTGAAGCATGCAGTCTTTTGTGAATGCAGAGCTGGCAAATTAAGTACCAAACCGCCACCCACAAGCTATATATTTCTGAAATTGTAGAGAGAGAGAAATGCTTGTTTATCTTTTTCATTGGTTTTCACACCCTGGGCCTGGAGAAAAATACGAAGGGATGTCATCTATATTAGCCTATATATATATATATAAGGTTTCTGCTAATCCTTGGGTAAATCTCTAGCATTATGCGGGAACATTACATGCTTAAATACCTCCAAGAAAGAACAACAAATGGATAGCATTGGTTTTCTGAAATTGGTGCTTTATTATATTTAAATAGTGGAGCAAAATTTATAAATAACATTTTAACTAATCACATCAAACAAAAATGACGAGCACTTTTAGATGAATCTAATCATCAAGCATTTTGACATTCTAATCTTTAAAATGTAGAGTTGGTCAAAGAACATATGACAAGAGCCTGGTCAAGATCCATGTGTACAGAATTGCAAGAAACGCCCCAATTGGAATCGTCACTGCCCAAGAAGTCACAATCTCCCTCACTGTTTCGGCTCTCACACTGTTAAGTCCCCTAGCAAACCCCACCCCCATAACTGCACCAACCAGAGTATGAGTTGCTGAGATGGGTAGTCCCAGCTTTGATGCAAATAATACTACAGAAGCTGCTGCAAACTCCGCAGCAAATCCTCTAGTCGGAGTTAGTTCTGTTATTTTTTTCCCAATTGTAGCTATCACTCTGTACCCCCACATCGTAAGCCCAGCCACAATCCCAAATCCTCCCCATGCAAGAACATCTGTGGGAATAACTATTTCGGCTGCACTCATTCCGCCTTGAAGAATAGACAATGCGCCGGCCAAAGGACCTATTGCGTTAGAGACATCATTTCCGCCGTGGGCAAATGACATGAAGCAGGCCGATAGAACTTGCATGTAGCCAAAGACTTTATAAACTATTTCTAGCTGGGTGCCTGTTGGACCTGCAACCTCAGCTAGAAATCCAATATTCTTCTGATGGATGGTATCCCCCTTCTGCTCCGGTTGTGTTGAACCAGACTTGATAAGGAGGTGACCAAGCTGTTTACGGATAATTCTGTCAAACAGGACTGCACCAACACTGCCCAAGGCTAAAGCCTGGGCAAGAGCTATGGGAAGTGTATTGCTAAGAGGGAAGGCTGCAAAGGAGATTCCACTAACGCCAACAAAGACAGCAATTGGTGCAGCTGCAGCAGCTGCTTGTCCTGGATTTGGAGCACTGTAAACAAACTAGATATAGCAAAACTAGGTGAGAACTAAATAATAAATTTCAAAACATAATAAATTTTCAGGTTGTGGAAGTTTTTAGGTTGCATTACTCTGCGTCTGCTACGCCGCCCTTCCCCTGCTTATGGCTTTTGTATTTGGTGATAACATAATGCTTTTCCAACCATATTCACATGGAGGATGCTACAAGTGTTTTTTTCACAAGCCATAAGCAGAGCCAAGTAGGGTAGTTCATATTTATCAGAAAACAAAAATTGGCTATAACCATCTAGCATATAATTCAAGTTCTTTTAAGCAGCAACATACCCTACGAATGCATTTGTAGACAAGAAACGACACTGCTGCTCCCATCACAGGTGAGATGACCCACGATGAAGTCACCCTTGCCAGTGAGCTCCAGAAAACAGCCCCCGACCCTCCGTAAACAAGGCCGAATCCAACCATGGATCCTACTATACAGTGTGTAGTGGAGACAGGCAAACCATAATATGATGCAACCTGAGTAACAAGTGAATGGAGTCGATATATTATGAAAGCAACTACATCGAATGGCCAGGCATTAGCATCAGAATATAATCACGTTAGGTTGTCACATCTCTATTCTAAATCAACAACAAGGACAATTGGGTTGTCTTCTAGACAGAGTGGCCTTAAAGAATCTGTTAAGCAATTACCTGTAAAATGTGATATCAAGATAGACTTACTGTTATCAACTCTTTTCAGTTATCATCCCACACAAGGTGAGTGATATAAGAAAAGAAAATAGACTGATGTAGATAATTAGTCCATTAAACTGGGTTGTGAAGGATTTAATGACATGATTAATTAAGGAATTTCCTATCATGAGGAAAAAACACCATCGTTACGTATCCGAAACCCCTTAAAGTTTCGTTTGATGTGCTCATAGAAAGTTGCTTATTATTTCAATCTTTTGAATAGACAAAGTCATGCTCTTTGTACATTTAAAAGAATCGTTGTTGCGTTATAGACAGCAAAGATCACACTAACCTTACAACACTAGTAGCCTTAGCTAGTAATCTTAGAGCATCAGTACCCTTATCTAGAAATCTCACAGCATCAATTACAGATTTGCTGGAATAGTTTTTATAGCATAGCTATGTCTAATTATAATGAACATCGATCATAAATTAGACATGACTGAATACTCATTCATCAACATAATATAAATTACAGACTTGCAAAATTTAAGAAATAAAAATGAAAGGGGGAATTTGAATGGAAATGCACCTGTAACCAAGTACCAGCGGCAGCTAAAGAAGAGAGCAAACCGGCAAAGAGCAAAGTATCCTTTCCTTGGAAAACATTGGCAACAAGAATCCCCTTCTGCATTGTACTGGTGACATGTGTTCCCATCAACAATGCCCCAGAGAACTCCAGCACGGCAGCCGTTAAGACGGCCTGCCGGAGAGTCAGAGCGCCGGAACCCACCGAGGTCCCCATGGCATTAGCCACATCATTGGCCCCAATATTCCATGCCATGTAAAACCCAAATAACAGAGTAGTATATGACAAAATTTTAGTCTTTAAATCCATCCCCTGTCCCAAAGAGTACATGAAAAATGGGAGAGTGAGAGCAGCCAATGCTATGCACAAAGATATAGCAGTAGCTGTATTAGAAGAAATGTTGAAAGCCTCTGCCATTCCACGCTCGCCCGCTTCTGGTAATTTTTCATTTTCTTGATGTTTTGTGGCTTGAATTTTTTCAATTCCATCCTCTTCAGCAAAAGATGACAAAGCAGCAAAAGGGGGTTGGAGTTTATAGTTCTTTAGCCTTGAAAGTGAAAGAGATGATTTTGGGAGTGGTGAATAAGGCTTCCAAATGAGAGAATCTCGCTTGAGTATCTGGGTTTCTTGGGAAAAGAAGAGGGATCTGTGTGTTGATAGGTGGAGATGAGAATTGTGAATCAAGAATGCTTCTGGGGTGATGATGTTTCTTGGCGAAGAAAGGCAAGAAGAGGAAGTCATGATGAGTTATTAGAAACAGAGAGAGACAGTGGGAAAGAAAGAGTGAGAGGAGGACAGTGGGATTATTCTAATAGATGATTGGCCCTGGAAGTTTAGAGGAGGAGGAGGAGGAGGAGGAGGGGAGAGAAGAGTAGTAGGTGGAGGAGGAAGAGTGGCTTTGTACTTGTATTTCACGTTTTTCCATTTCTGGTGGAAGGGAGAATTTGGATTTGGCTGATGGCACTGTTTGATCGAAACGAGTGGTGCTTGTGTTGTTTCAGGGCTATTTCATTTGGACACCACTACTTTACATTCCAAATTTTGAAGAAAAAAAATAGAAAACTAATATTTTCACCACAATTTTTAATATTTTCGCATATAAAATTTATATATTAATTATTGTAAAAAGACATGATTAATTTTTATGTGAGCTCTCCATATAAAAATATCAGTTTTCAAAAAAATAATACTATTACTAAACTATAAGAAAAATAATTCCATGCTCAACAAAGAGAGAGAATTGTATTCTTTTTTCTTCGGCAATTGGATTCTTACATAATAAATAAAAGTAGAATTATAGATAAATAATAAATGCACTCTGATAAAAATTTAAATTTAACAATCGAGTAAAGAAATTCAGGACGGTATTGGTAAAAAATTGGTGCTTGCCATATATTTTGACAGCAAAAAAAAAAATTATTGATTTTAATATTATTTATTTAATGTGATTTTCAGATAATGCAATCAGTCATCTTTTACCATTTTAAAAATTGATGCTATACTGATAGCATTTGCTTTTAACGTATGAAGGGGCAAGATCGGCTACCATTTGGTTGGTCATTGATGCTACATTTGGATTAGAGGAATAAAAATAAGAATAAAATAATTTATTTTTATGAAATAAAAAATATATGTTTGGTTGTTCGATTGGAATGAAATGAATCATTCTCATGTATCCCAAATTTATGAATTTTATTTTTTGAGGGAGAATATAGAATGATTCATTCTAGTTAAAATAGAATGACTCATTCCACACTCCATTTCATTCATTTTTCTATTCCTTTGTTTCACTCATTATATTCTTTCAATTTAAACGTAACATAAATTTGTTCTTTAAAAAACAAATGAAGGAACAACAATAATTGAGCTGATTTTAACTTAATTCATCACATTATTGACCTATTAGAGTCTTTTAAATCACTTTTTTATTTTTAATTATAGAAAATAAATTAATTTACTCTAAATTTAAATATAGGGTAAAAGGGAAAAGTTATTGCTTTTAGCCGCGGATGAGACTCAAGTCATGTCCAAAAATATGATTGTTGTCAAACAAAATACATACAAACATGACAACCAATTTCACTTATTTCTTAAAAAATATATATATATATATATATATACACATATATATATATACACACATATATTCTGTTTTTCTATATAAATATGAGACCTTGGCATATTATTATGTATAAGATGAAGCTGCAGAGTGTATTCTTCCACGTGATTCACGCCCCAAACAAAGATTTTGCGGCAATTTAAACGTGTGCCTTTTGGTTTCAGTCTGCCTGGCTGACTGGTGGTGGTAGTACTAGTAGTATGTGTCGATGCCATGCCATGCTATGCATGGTTTTTGCCTTGTTATTCCTTTCCTTTGGACCCCCCCCACTTTTTATGGTGAAGTTGATCAATCTCCACAGCACTACTTTATTGTTTGTTTCTTTTTCTGGTTTTTTTTCCCTTCTTCTTCTGTAAATTAATGAAACTAATTCATTGACCTCCTCCATATCTTCCTCGAAGACAATGTCAAGTGTAAAAAATTAAACCCTACCCTCAAACACAGTATATAGTTAATTAAAAACAAAATGGGGGTGCAGCAGTAATGGATTCTTGGAGACGAGAGGAGGTTCAGAATACCTCTATTTATTGGGCTCTCCTTGACAGCACAGAAGTTGAGCCTCTAGACAGCCAGGCCAGGCCCAAATGTATGTACATGCCAAACTTTTCTTTTATTCGCATTTAAACATAAATACGTTATTTAGCCTTCTGATCGGAAGATTTATATGGTGATATTACCTCACCCGCAATTGTTCCAAGGTTTAACAAGAGAAAAACAGGCCCACATTTTTTACTTGAGGCCATAGCGGGCGGGCGAGGATGGGAGAAGAGAAACGAATGAAAGCCCAGGCAGATGAGAGAAATGGGCCGTCCTTGGGTTGCACTTGAGCTTTCCATTTAGAAAATTGAAAGCAGTGAAGAACAACATGCGAAATTAAAACTGACCCCAGCCGGTACTAAATTCATCAAATTAAACGCCTTAATTAGCACGTTTGAAGCTTTTAAATCTCAAAGTAAGTAGTATAAACATAACTCCGTAGCCGGCAAGATTTTCTTTGGGCAACACAGTCTCAGCACTCTAAGAGGTCTCCTTCATTATTGTAGGAAGTTGAAGGTGGGCCGGACCAATATAATAATTCTTATAATTAGATGTCCCAGGTTCACATGCCCAACTCTTTGGCTTTCTCTATGTAGCTAAGAACAATCCCAGTGAGCTTGAACCATATAAACACTGAAGAATATTTAAATCTTATTATTTTAGATCACATGTTTATTTATATAAATTTAACTTTTAATATAATTAATTTATTAATTACATCATCATCCCTCTCTTTCTCTCTTTGATTAACACCATCTTTATCATCTTCATCTATTTCTCTTTTCCCTGATTCAGATCAAACACCATTACCATCACCAATCAATTGTTTCTCCAATCATCATCCCTCTAACACCATCATCAATCATCATCTCTCTCCCTCTTTCTCTTACTAACACCCTCTCCTTCCTTCAATTATTTCTCCATTCAAATCTCCACGACCCACACCCAACACCATCACCATCAACACCCTCAACCCCAATTCACGGAACCCACAACTTAGAGTGTCTTTCCAATGCCCTATCTGAATCTCAAACAACCACATACAGTCTCCAAATTCACCAAAAATCTTCAGACCACTTTCTTCATGGATTTGTTTAAAATTGAATTGGGAGAATATCGAAATGGAGGTTTAAAAATCAGTAAGAAGGTTCCTTGAAGGTTTAAAAGCTTTTAGTCAGTTAGATGTAGACGAAAACCATATAAAACTCATTATTTTTAAAGGTTAAAAACTAGAGTTTTCATTCTGTTTTTTAGAAAAAAGAGAGTGAAGATGAATTGGTAGAACCAAGAGAAAGAAGGTGAAATAAAATAATTCAACCGTCAAGATTTTATTAGATATATATTATAGAGAAGAAGGTTCAAAAATATACATTTTAAATAATATATTTTTTTAAATAATATATTTTTATCAAAATGATATCGTTTTGAATTTTTTTTAATAGTCTTTTTGTAAATAAAAGAAAAATAAGTGGGGTTACAGAATGTTACATTCTGTCACATCTTTTTTTAATATTATTATTTTTTTTTAAAAATATTCAAAATAACGTCGTTTTGATAAAAGTATATTATTTAAAAAATATATATTATTTGAAAAATGTATGCTGTTTAAACAATATGCTTTAGATCCGTTTTCATAATATAAATACTATATATATATATATATAACTACATTTGAATCGTATATATTATATTATATATTTTACATAAATGGTATATATACATACAATATAAAATATTTATGTATACAATATACACTAGTAAAAATTATTAAAAAAAGGAATTAATTTTTTTGTTTTAAGTTTATTATTATTATTTACACATAATTAATATTTTTTTTGTGTTGCCACGTAGGAAAATAATATTTTTTTTTTATTTTTTTTCTAATGTCATGTAGGCAATTTTTAAAGTCTGTTAACAGAATGATCCGATTAATAATTTTTAAAATATTCTGTAATTCAATTCTTTTTTTAAAAAATTTAATGACCGCTTAAAATTTACCCCTTTTTGCCAAATAGTAGGAAAACTCTATAAATAAGAGTCCAATGGTACCTTGAATAGGCTTGAAGACGCCAGCCCACTGCTGTGTAAGCATCTTCACTACTCTATCTTCCTACTTTTCCCAACTGGATCCGGCCCCCATATCTCGTGATTAATTCAGTCAGCATGGTCGGACCTTCTCTGAACAATCACCACCATCTCACCCTCAAGTTCCTCTGTAGCTTTGGTGGCAAGATCCTCCCACGTCATCCCGACGGAAAGCTCCGTTACCATGGCGGTCAAACTCGTGTCCTTGCCGTTAATCGCTCCATCTCATTCGCCGGTCAGTGCCTTCCTTATATATATTAATGTTTTATATTGTTTGTATTATTTAATTATAGTATATAAATAGCTAGGACATTTGGAGTGAGATATATATTATTTTGGTTACAGATCTATTGGTGAAGCTTGGAGAATTATGTGGAACATCCGTTAGTTTACGGTGTCAGTTGCCGACGGAAGACTTGGATGCATTAGTCTCGATAACCTCAGATGAGGATCTCGCGAATCTCATCGAGGAATACGATCGAGCTGCATCTCCACCGTCGTCACTGAAGATCAGAGCATTCCTTTCGCTCCCCAAAAAAATACCTCCTCCTCCTCCAACTGCCTCCACTTCACCAAAATGTCCCTCATCTTCATATGCTGCCAGGAATGGATATTATTGCAATTCCAGATTCCCTCCGGTAGTTGAAGCCAATCGGTGCATCCGTCGCATACCCAATCCCGTTGGATTTCCTGTGTTGTACGAAAAATCTACCGGAAAAGTTCCCTATTATGTAAACGGAAACTCTAGCCGGATCTATCTCACCCATAACGGCAATCACTGGCAATAAAACCTAAACTTGGCGGATTTGGAGCTCAAAAGTCTTACTCCTAATTGAATCAATACCATTACCAAATAGGTGAAGCAAAATATTAACGAAAAAATAAAGGGATATAAGTATATACATAAATATAAAATATATTGGGTGTAATGTGAGATTGGACTGTAAAATTGTTAAACATGGGTGGATTGGTTTTTTATTAATCCAATGGCAATTAATGGAATATTCAGTCGAATTTCTGCTTATCCATGGTCCAATTATGAATGGTGAGTCTAGTTTTATGGGGAATGTCTTTTCTCTCGATCTCTTTCACCTACTTTAATTCGCCGTTAGACTTACGTTAATTTGCGTTGCTCATTCACACATGCATCATCATCATCGTACCAGCGAGCATGAGATTATGTTGTCTTTTTGTGTCAAAATCGTGTAATGTGTGCCACGTTACTCTCTTTATCTGGCTACGCATGCATTTTCAAGTCCATTTTTATCGTGCTCGTCACGGTTTACGATTAGTCTATGTTTATATAATTTTATGCTTCTGAAAGTGTATTTTAATTACTGGTTGTAGGTGAGAAGGTTAGTTAGAGTGCTTTGACTTCAATTAAGGACGTACGTACGTTTGAGATGGAAGCAAGGTGGCTGGCTGGTTGCAATAGTAAGTCAACTTTTTCAGTTATTACGTTCGAGTAAGGACCAAGGAGTCGATCGAACAAATCTAGAAACATTTTGTTTTTCAGCTAATGCTTGTTTTTTTTTTTATATATATTATTTATGTGGTTAATTATATTTAATAAAAGCGTTCCTGAATTTGGTTGGTTATTTGGCTTTTCAAAAGGCTTAGCAGTTTGGTTATATCACTAGCTCCTTTTGAATTTGAAGTTTTGCAGCACATTTTATAACCATTGTTTTTGCTGAACTTAACTTTATTTTGTGGTTTTATCGATTTCTAACTTCTCCTCATTGTATTAAAAATAACATAGTGTATTGATTCCAATTTAAAAAGTATGACTCATTATTTTCTCTCTGTTAGTGCATAACTATTAATACACATAAAAAAACTACAAAATAAATATGTTATCAAAGTAGGCAATTTTTTTGCACCTAGCAATGTCATCACCACTGTTTGTCTAGAAAGATTTTATTGAAATTATGATACTCGTTTTGAGGAGCAATTTAATTAGTGATATGTTGCAAAAGAATGATAAAGATAGGGGAACATTATTTTTGGATTTGGTTAGCATGAAGTTGGGCGCCCAAGACCATCGGTCAATTGATTGCTTCGGCGCCCGACACGTCATTCTCGAGAATAATGGAGGGTTGACCATCAATTGACCGATGATCTTGGGCGCCCAATTTCATGCTAACCAAATCCATTATTTTTACATGAATTTTTGATATATCACTTAAAGGTGAGATTCATTTTATTCCCCTTTGAGAGAGAATATTAAAAAGACATAAAAATATTAGTCCCCAAAAGATATTTGATCCCTTCTATTAATGTCTCACATCAATTCTCAATGCATGATGATATTTATTTCTTCCCCATTTCAGAATAAGACGTGATATCAGAGAGAACTGATGGATGGCTTTTGTTTTGGCCAGATGGAAAATTAAGAGACTTGGTATTTTTCATTTTTTCTTAAAAACTAGTTCCATTGGAACTTAATGGGCTTGTCTTGAAGCTTTCTCTCTATACTCCTTTATACAGAGAACATATAGAGTAGTATTAAACATAGCCCGAAGGGAAGGGACTAGTGTGCCATGGCCCATGACAGCTGGTACATGAAAGTGAAGCAACTGATGATGATCTGCATTTGGAATTTTGGATACAAATTTCTCTAAGAAGATATGAGAAAAAGGAGGTGGTGAGGAAAGCAATGGAAAGGGGCCCCACTTTTCCTCAAGAAGTGGATTGAGAGAGGTCGGAGCCATAATTTTGGACACAGATTAAAGGCTCTCCACTCATGTTCCATTCAAATGGGATGATGATGGAGACAACATTGTACGTGTAACCAATTTATTATTATTATTTTTTTAATTTTTTTTAGAGATACCAACGATACAAGGAAAGAAATGGAATTAAAAGAGAAAAGAAGAAGAAGAAGAATAAGTGGTTTTAAGGTTATCCTGCCCCACCACTGTAATATCTTTTCTTTCTGTTAGGAAAACGTATGTATAGCCCTTGAGACCCTTCACTTTGATGTGAGCTTTTTGGACTAAGAATCGGTATCCGGGTCAAGCTAAGATTGGTATATCAGGCGCCGTGTGTTGAATCCTAGTGTTTGAAATGAAGACGGTAGTTAAAATTCCCTGTTAAATAAGGAGCACCAGACCTTATTGGCCGGCAATTGAAAGGTAACGCAGAGTCACTAACTCACTATATATACATACAATAATACCGAAAGAAGCATGTCGGCGTGGAGTTACTTGAAATGTACAATGCTAGTTGCCGATAATGTTTCGTCTTTCATACGTAAAGAAGGTGAATATAATTAAATTTTTGAATGGATAATTTGTCAAACTTTAATATTCATGAATGATGAAACCAATTAGAACCAAGTGATGGACACATTTTTCTTAATTGCAGGTTGAAAACTTGAAATATATCCATGGTCACAAATCAACTTGAGGCATAACATATTTTTATGTTTCATGGTATCCAAAACAACACTCAAATTTTAAAATTTCATTATTTTTATAAAAAAATATCTAGAATTATTTAATGGTAATACAAAAGACATTGATTTTTTACATCTTAATGCAAATTGAGTTTTGAATATAGAAATCCATGACTTAAGAGAGATATTATTGGAATTGACTCATACTTTAGTGAGTCCGATTAATAACAACCCAGGCTTGTCTAATATATTGGAATTCATGGTTTTGAGTCCATGATATAATAGTTAGTATTTTTTAATTATTATTATATAAACAATGTTTAGTTTGTAGATTATTGTAAAGTACGTAAAAAATATAAATGAATGTATCAAATAAGCATAATTAGTCACAATTTAATGAACTTGTATATATCGCTTTTTTATTTAATTTTTGTGTGATTATTTATTATATTTGATAATAAAATCTAACGGACGTTAATAAAAAATGTTGAGATGGTGTGCGGCTCATTTAAACAAGGGGCTGCCTACCTAGTGATTATTGCTTATCCATCATTCCAAAAGTTAGTGATAAGCACCGGCTCTCTATAAAATTGAAAAGAAAGAAAGAGAGCCTTCTCACGCTATATATAATAGAGTTAAACATGGGATTGACATTAGATCATGGAAAGCAAAACAAAATAAATTCTTTGAATGAATAATACTCGCATTAAAGATGAGATAATGCAAAATTGATTAAAAAACAAAAACGAAATGAAGGACAAACTAGTCAGCAATCATAGTTGTCTTCTCCTTGTCCTCTTCTTCTATAATCTCTAGATAGTGTACTAATTAACACGGCTAAGCATGCTGTTTAAGGTTATCCATATACACCAGCAAGTTAGATCTTTGCTTAATAAGTAGTGGTTGCTACTGTACGTTAGGCCCTCAATGATCAGCATTAAAGAGAAAAGAAATTTAATGTTTTTAAATGTGGCCTAAAAATTAAATATTATTGTTGAAAAATTATTTTAGATAATAAACAATTTGATAATTAAAATTGTTTATTAAAGACTAGACAATTATGTGTTTGATACCTTAAACTCAAAAACTACTTAGAACACAAAACAACAGATACAATTAAAACAATTACACAAATATAATTTTCAATAACACGAGATAAAAAAATATTTTTACTACAACAATTCCAGTAACACAAGACTGAAAATTATTTACAAATACTATAACTATACTAATTTCTATCTTACAAACCTTCTACCGATGAGCCGGTAGGTGTCTAATCTTAAGAGTTGTTTTGTTGATGATGAGTTTGTCGCGTTCTTCTTTCTGAGTGGGTTGTGGTCATATATAACTTTGCTCTTCATTATAAATTGTGTAACTTTCATGCATATGATCTCTCTTACTTCTCATAAATGTTGATAGTGGAGATTAAGACTCTTAACTATTTTAATTCTTAGCCGCTTCAACTTATCTGTCATGTGTCATTATGGTATTAGTTTTACAGTAAGGTCCATAATACCCTTAATCAATGTTTAATATTCTTTGCTAATTTAAAAGTATTTCGTTATTTTCTTCTTAATTATATTTTACTAATAATTTAGTAAAATATGGGTATTCAACAAAATATCTATGACACTATTGCACTACATTTCAGCATTATTTAAAATATTACTATCTCTTCCACAAAAATAATTTCATTTAAGATTGATCCTAGTTAATTGTAAAATCTTAAAATTTAAGTTATGATATGAATTTATTCCATTTTTTAATATAACAATTTAGTACTTAGTAATTCTTCTTCAGTGGTTTAAAATAATAACTATTGTATAGATCAAAATTATATAAATTTACATCAATTTTGAATTTTAAGATTTCAAATATTCACCAGGAAAAATGATTAAATAAGACTCTTTTGTGTAATAGAGAGATTATATTGTCTTAATGGTAAAAAATTCCTTGAGACTCTTTTTGTTCTACATATATAATTTTTCTTAATAATAGTAGTATAAATGACATAATTTTCTCAAGTCTACCATCTTAATATCATTAATAGGTCATCGTTACTAAGCTAAATAACTTATAATTGTTTGATTTTAAAAAAAAAAATTACTTTGGAATAAATTACATTTTTTACCTTTGTAAATTTTACAAAGAAAACTTTTTTTGATTGTGGACGGAGGGAGTGTAGAATTGAAACCGACAGATTATGCCAATGGAAAAATGTACACCAATCGATGTACATACACACAAATAGCTCATTAAATCTGGCCAGGTCAGCCTTAAGTCCATTAGCCTACGATTTTATCAATGGATTGGGCTGCGTACTTGAATGGCTCAAATTAAATTTGAAAATTAAGATCTAAGACCATAATTAGTTTATGGGTTAAGGGTTCACTCCTTCTCTAACCCAACAACTTGGTCGAGCCCAAAAATATTTATTTCCTCTTATTCCAAAATTAGAGATATATATTTTTTAATTTATTCTAAAATTAGAGATATATTTTTATTTTAGGATTATAAAGTGATATATTATTCCTAATTTACCATTATTTTTTTACTATCATTTTCAATATCAAACTACCAAAGTTGAATTCTTAGTTAATACAAGGCTATATTTAAGAATATAAAATTATTCGTTATTTTTTAAATGTATATCTAATTTTAAAATAGAGATAATACTTCAACAATTAGCTGATATCCATAGATATACACATGACTACTAAGTTTAATAAACCTATTAATTTTGCAGAATTTATAAGTACAATTGGCTAAATTATTGTCCTAGTTTAATTAGGAAAGTAATTACTAATTTTATTATTATTAAATTATATAAATATAATTTTTTAAGTTTAAAGAAGATTTTATTTTTATCTAAATAGATGAATGACTATATAAATAAATAAATTATTAATTTAAAGATGAATGCTTTTATTTATATTATATAAATAAATGAACTATTATTGTAAATTTTTAAATTTATTTAAATTTTAATCAATAATTAATTGTACAATATTAATTAAATTATATATTTTAGAAATAATTTTTTTATTAGAATCATCTTAGGCAATATTAATCTATTATTATATTAATATAATATAAGACAAAAAAGTGTAAAAATACAATAATTTTCGTTATCGAAATTACTTATTTCGCATTACTTGATTGCAGAAAGAAAATTTGACAACCATTACCGTCTAAAGCGAACCACGCTTTAGTCATCCCGCTGTCGGGACTCATAAACCCTAGCTAAGTTTCCTGCGCACTAAACCGCCAACCTCCCTTCCTCGTTCTCGACCTAAACTTCATACCAGTTACTTTTAGTGGAATCAAAGTTATTAGCGATGCAGAATGATGAGGTTATATGGCAAGTTATTAGGCACAAGCACTGCAGTTTCATGACCAAGTATGTAGCTTTAGCTCCTTAATTGCCAACCCTTTTTCGGTTATTGTTTAATTTATTCATTGACTGGCTACGGAATTTTTTTATGTGTTCTGATTTTTATTTTATGGGTTGTTTTATTAGAATTACAACGGGAAATTTCTGTCGGAATCCATATAACGTGACGGGGATTTGTAATCGGAGCTCTTGCCCTCTTGCAAATAGTCGCTATGCCACCATCCGCGACCATGATGGTACATTCTTCTGATTTTCTGAGCTTTGCTTTTCGTTCAGATATGCATTTAGTATTCTCTATTTATCTTTATGTGCATTTTGGGTTCTTGTTTCTGGAGTTGGTCTTATTATGCTCATTTGCCAGAGATAGTTGATTGTATACTTCTTAATTTCTGAGCTTAAGCTGGTTTGAATTTGTTATATCTTATTTATCTTAATTAAAATAAGCAAGAGGTCTCTTTGTAATGAATTGTAGGCAAGCAGTAAATCCAAGAGGAAGAAATCAATAGCCGAGATAGAAATTCTTGATAAGGGGGTCATAATTTAATACTAGTGACTCAAGGGGGTCAAAGTTATACATATTTGGGAGTTGACTCTAATCTATTTAGGAAAAAAATGTTTATCCCTTAATATTTTTGTCTTTCACTCATTCAAGGTTGGCGCCATCATCTGCCATGAGTGGCTCTGCCCCTGATCACAAAATGGTGAATGTTATTAGCTGAGCTGACATCTTTTGGTACATAGTATCAATTTGCCCCCAAATTTGCAAGACATTCTTTCTTTTGTGTTTTTTAATTAGTGAGACAAATGTGTTATGTATGGAAGCATTGGCAGTTTCCCACTTGAAGCATTAGCCCAACTGTTTGCCAATTTTATTTTTGCATAACATGGCAATCAATGTCTCACAGTGGAGGTCTTCAAAAAAAGAGAATTCATATATATATATATATATATATTAATTCTTATTCTTAACAGTACCCTTCTATTTTCAGGACAATTCTCAGACCAATTCTAGACATTTCCTCTTATACCTGTTTAGCTTACCTTGATAACACCATGGTAGCTAAGTTTTTAATAATTTAATTTTTACTGCTAATTTTTTTGGTTTTACCCATTTTCTTTCATACTCTCACAATCTCAGTTTTCACATAACATACATCATGTCCTCCCTAACCCTACTCCTTCTGACCTTAAAAAGTCATTTTCTGTTAACTTCTATCCCCTCCGAATATTAAGTTTTGCATAAGACACTCCACATCTTTTTTCCAATATTTTTTTTATAGTTAAAAGTTTAATACTGGAAAAAGATCATCAGAATAAATTCTATCTAAGCTTGTCCTATGCAAACCTTAGTTTTTAAGGACAGATGGAGTATATATCCGAATGGCTTTTGGTGTTTAAGAAACAATGGACTGTTTTATATGATTTTAATGTATCATATATGCCTTATTCATGTCTATTCTCGGATTTCACCTAACTAAATAAGTACCTAATTATCCTATACTTTGATATTGTGTTCTGCAGGAGTCTTCTATTTGTATATGAAAACAATTGAAAGGGCTCATATGCCAAACAAGTTATGGGAGAGGGTTAAATTGCCTAGAAATTATGAAAAAGCGCTCGAAATTATCGACAAACATCTGGTATGGAAGCATCTAGCTTATTAAACATTTGACAAGCTAGGATTTTCATATTATCTCTCAAGGACATTAATTGTTTTACTGTTCTTTCTTATCTTACGAGTTTACAGATGTATTGGCCCAAGTTTCTTATACACAAAACAAAGCAGCGATTGACTAAGATGACTCAGATGCGCATACGCATGAGGAAGCTTGCATTGAAAACAAGGTTTCGTTATATCTTCCTTCTTAATTTCCATGTTTTTTAAAGTAATAAAATTATACATATATCACCACTAAAATAACTTTATGGCATAACTAGTATTTTTTGTAAAGAAATTCCCCAAAGATGTGATAGGCTATACTTGATTATAGTAGGCTGCCAAACTTGCTGATAATTTTTGTTGACAACATGAGGTCTTATCCTTTAATTGTGGATAGTTAGACGATTTAGTAGCAACTGAGTCGACAGTTCTGAAAATTGATGTAAATAGAATTCTTTGGTACTAACGCAAAGCTTTTATTAATCCTTAAGCATGAAACTTCAAGGTACAACAACTAGTTACTGTGTTTAATTTAAAATTTTCTAGAATTATTGGAAATGGATTCTGTGGCTGTATAGTTAATTTATTAGCGGTGATCTGTTGTTAGATTTGTACTTTGGAGGAAGTTGATTGTTGACTGAAAACGGAAACCTTAAGTAAGGTTGTTATCAAATCAGAAGAGACTTTGTCTTTGTGTACTAATTGGCAGGGTCCTACTGCTAACGTGTTAGACGTCAGGTTTTTTAAACAGCCAATTAACATGTTGTCTTTGGGCGTCTGACATAGATAAATTTGGAGAATAATTGCAGACCTTTTTAACTGTTTTAAATAAAATGGCGTAGTTCTGAAGTCGTCACGGCTTTATATTCTGATTTTTTGCACTGCGAATAGTTACATTTTTAATTTTTGGGTGCTATTTCCTTCCCCACTTCTCCTTGTGTGCGGCTTAATTACATAGTTGTAATAACAATTTATGATGGGGGGAATTGGGTAATTTAGGGCTCGCAATAGAACTCACGCACAGAAATCTGAATCTCTCAAAATAATTGATCCAACCAGCTTTCTCGTCTTGCATCAATTTAAGCTTTAGATCAATATCTTTTTTCCCCATGTCTATAACTTTCTGTTTTGGCTTTCCACCTGTTATCATACAGGGAGAAGATAATGACAACTCCTAGGAAGGAGATAAAAAGAGAGTCTAGGAGAGAGGAAAAGGCTGAAAAAGCAGCAATTTTGGACAAGGTTACATACTCAGCTGCCCTGCCCCAAGCTATTTTGCGTATCAAATAATTGTCTCCATACAGTTGATAGAAACTATTATATATCTTGCAGAGTATTGAAAAAGAATTGCTTGAACGTCTTAAGAAAGGTGTTTATGGCGACATATACAATTATCCTGTCAAAGAATACAATAAAGTTCTTGATATGGAAGGATTGCAGGCTGCTAGTGAAGATGAAGAGGAGGTTTGTTATAATAAGTTTATTTGCACTTTACAACAACTAAATGCTCTCCCCTAGCACCAAGGTGATGTGACTAGGTGTCAGGTGGGGGGGATTATCTTTATGTACGTTTTCACTACTTTGAAAAAGCTTGTTCTTATATTTATTATTTTCATAAGCAGGAGCCTGAGATAGAATATGTTGAAGGCTATGAAGAACTTGAAGTGGAGGACGATATGGAAGATTTTGGTGGTCTTGCAATCAAAGAGAGTGATGAAGATGATAATAATGGTATAGTTCTTATCCTACGTTATATGGACTTGGAAACCCCTAGAAGGATACTTAAAAAGGACACGACTTAGACAAGCCTACTTTTAGAACATTTTGGTTCATTTTTCACCAAATCGCCATGTCCGACACCAGTATTCCTTACCTGTGTCCCGTGTCGCTTCATGTCAACATGGGTACTTTTGGATTTTAGAAGAGTCCATGTAACATAGGTTTTTTCTCAAGATTTATTTTCAGTAGTTATCAGTGCTTTTCTACAATAATCTATTTTTTTTTCTACAAATTACCTAAATGATGAGCAAATTACATTCTAAAACTAGCAGTTAATGGCGCAGTTGGAACAGATGAAGAGATGGTTACAATTGATCGGAAAAGAGGGAGAAAAGATTCTGTATTTAAGAAAGATGGTGCAACGTCAAAGAAGAAATCAAGAGTACTTGTGGAGGTAAATACTTGTTACACATCATCTATTTTTTGGACAGATAGTGAGTAAATTTAAATCATAGTAGGTATCATTACCTTGTTTGAATTTAGAAATATTGTGTTTGCGAATGTCCATTGAACTTGTTTCTGTATTTTCTTAAAACATTAATAGGTTTGAAGATTTTTACCTACTATTTTACTTCCACAGACAATTTAGCAATTGCTCATTCTCAAAACATACTAAAAATTCTGCTGAAGAAGAACATTGCTTTATTTTCTGGAATTTTCTACTTGGATCCTTTACTCTTGTTTTTTTCATCATATATACTCGTACGCTTTGTTGGCTACATTCTGAATTTGTATAACATATGCTTATCTGTTTAAAATTGTGCTAAACATTGTTGCTGTAAATGACCGAAGAAATCTGATGCAAAATTTAAACGAAATAAACACTAATCAGCAGACAGTTTTTCTGGCTGGTAGAACCTGCAATTGAATGATGTCCAAAACTACAGTCAGGAGATGACATGCTTGTATGTTGTCAAATTTTGATTATGTTGAAACAGCGACACATGACTTGTTGCCTATTCCTTTTGTTTTCTCTGGATTATGTTGTGTGGTTGTTATTTTCTTCCTCTCTTTATTGACGGACGAACTGTTTCGTACTTATGTACTGCAACTGCAAAGCCAATTCTAACATGTGGTGTTATTATTTCAATGTTTAGGTTGAACATGAAGTTACAGATGGAAGACAAAAGGCCATCATATGAGGAGGGGTTGCCTTATCCATGTAGGATGCATATGGAAACCAGATTAATAACTAATCAGGTACACCATGGGCTCGACTTGCCCCACCAAATTGCTTGATGAGACTCTAAACAGGATGGCTGAGAGAGATGTGCGAACTTGATGTTCTTCCCTCTCTTATTTTTTGTTCAGATATGTTTAGAAATTGATTATAAAGTTGAAAGATTTTTCTTTCTTTTTATTTGTTTTTCAAAAGTAGGGAAGGCATTTTGGATACATTTGAGCTTTCCATTTAGATCTTTTCTATCCTGAGTGTGCAATTTGTCTGTCTTCGCTATATTGGATAATGATTTTTATGGTATGTTCTAAACAGAAATGCTATTTTATACTGCATGATGATGGCGGACGTTTGGTGTCCTCATGAAGTAGTGTTCATCTAATAAGCATTATGCACGTGGTTACATAAAATCAAGCAAATTTCTTACGGCTACAAAGTACTTGAACATCTCAGTTTTAAAGAATGTGATTGGGATCTGAGACCCAAGTCTCAAGACTAACTGGGTTGAACTATTATTAGTTATTATGTAGTAGAGTCGGTGCTCTGTTGTTTGGGTTCTGCTCCTCGCCAAAGGTTGAATATACATTTGATTAAGATTATGCTGTGTGAATTCAGGCGCTCTTAAAAACCAATGTATTTTTTTAGGAGTCAGGAAAGCTGAAAGGCTGCGATAGAGCTTTCCACCGTCTTCTCAAGCAGAGTAGCCAATTGGATTAACAAAAAGATTTACATTTGTAAAATTGGTGAATATTAAGCATGTATTTTGTTCCATGGTTAATTAACCCTAAGAATAATAAGTTGTAGGTTTATAATAATCGCATGAATGCATGATAATAAAATTAGAATGACAAACTTGTGGACTTGGGTCTCATTGCTGTCATTTTATAACTATTGGGTTGATCGTGATTGGTTATAATTATTGAATTTACTCGTATATGGTAGATCATTTACGAATTATATCATTTTGTAAGTGTCGCAATACTCTTTATATATTACTACTACCAGTGAAAAAAAGAGTCGACCTGGTCTCATCGCTGTCATTTTATATTTTAAGGGAGAAGGTGGTTGGATGAAGGGGCAGTCGAGTTGAGAGAGGAGTCATCTTTCGGCCTTTAAAATAAAACCGATAATTAGAAGGTAGTTTGTCGGCACAAGCCCGCAAGAAGATGGGCAGGTGTGGGTCTGATAGGTTGACCAAGCACAAAGAGAATTGGGTCCAAACCGTTTTTACCTATTTTTTCATATCAATGAATGGGAGTAGTTGATCTTTACCCCATGGCCATACCTTTCAAGTTAGCTTTCTTCAACGGTTTGAGTATATATTTCTGTCTTTATGTTTTCTGATGAATAAATTTCAGTTTATCAACTTTACATTTAAATAATATACTATTTTTTTTAATCTTTATTATTTTGCAATATTAAATTTTAATACAAAAACTTATAACTAAATTATGGTTTTTTATATTTATTTAAATAATCAACAAACCTCAATAATAATGTAGACAGAGTCGAGGGTAATCTCCTTTTGTGATTAAAAAGAAGCACTCTTAGTAGTTTAATTAATTAGCCGACTGTGAGGGTTGCCGACAATAAGCTCAGACAGTATATATATAGTCAATTTTTTAATAATTTACTTTTTATATATACTAATATTTTATTTAAGTAAATAAAAAGAGTTTCGTTCGCTATTTTGAATTAATATCTTTTAGAATATCATTTTAAAAAGAAAAATATGTAAGAATACATAGGGGTACCGTTAGAAGTTAGTTAGTTAGTTACTAAAGTTATATTTGTTTGTAAAAAATATATTTGAGATTTGATTATTTATATTAATTTAATATTATTCCGGACTAAACATATAATTTTTATAATATTGTACTAGCTATGGAGAGAAAGGTTGTTATACTGACTGAGGTGTTTTTTTTGGCCTTTATTTATGATATATTTCATGGATATTGTTGGATGCTACCACTAGGCCTCGGCGAGACTCTTTATATTCTCTCTACTCAACCTCCATTTTCATTTGAATTCATTCCTGTATACGTAATTAATTAGCTTGAACCACTCTAATAATTATTCAGCAACGATTCTTTCTTAATTAGTTCCTAGAAAAATATTCATACATATATACATACACATATATATATACATATATATCAAGGTGAAAATTGAACTCTTACTTTACTGTCGTCCATTCTTTTCCAAGGACACATCTGCCTTCTTAATTTGATGGTATTCGCAGCAGTTTATTTTTGGACCAACGTGCCAACTGATTCGGCGGCGGATCTGATCCATAGTACAAGTAGATTTCCAAATTTGAATTTCACACTTTTAATTATTTAATTAATTTTTATTATAAATTGAAGTATATTTTATCAATTTCACCCTTCATACCTGAACAAATCAAAATTGATAGATCATGATACTGTGTATCAACTGTATAATATTAGGATTTTCTTAATGTGTGTCCTTAGAACACATATTAAGCGGACCTATAATATTATAGGAAACGTACCCACTTACCTTTATTTACGGAGAAACCAATTAATTTTAGTTAAAAGGACATTACCATATATACAATATTCAGTGATAAAATTAAATATTATATCGATATTAATTATTAAAAAATAAAATTTAATACAAATTTTAAGCACATTTTCATTTAATTCTAAGTATATTTGCAATCAGTCATATTATTGTAGTCGAAAACTCTCTGTATAAAGAGAATTCAAACTCTACAAAAGAGGAAAAAGACTCACAAAAATGGAGAAAAAAAATAAGAGATTTTAAATTAAAAAAAATTATATATGAATAGCTTGTAAAATTAGTGTTTTATATCATCCAATAACGTCAACATGTATCCAACGTAAGAAATTTAGGAAATTATCAACGGATTTAAATTGTATTAATTTATTCTCAAAACAAAATTCTACCAACAAAAAAAAAACTTTACAAAGAAAAAAATAACAATTAATAAGATATTAATGATAAAAAAATAAATAGGGAAGGCTGATCTTTTCAATAGAGAAAAGAGAATTTCCCTGTTTGTTTCAAGCTTTCTGATTGCAAGTTTGCAACATTGCTGCTTGTATTTTATGCGTAACTTAATTATATAATTCTCTTATATTATGTTTGTTTATAAGAATTATAATTTAAGGTATTAATTATAATTCTAAAATTATATTTTTTTATAAGAATTATACTTGAGATTATATTATACTTTATAAGAATTAGTCCAGGAATTAAAATTTCTTAATACGGAGACTATTTAATATTATGTTCAATTAGGAATTATAATCACAATATTATTAAGTCATTTTATAATTAAGATATTTTTTAAATTAATAATTTTATTTTAAGTATTATCTTCGCAAATAAATATAATTTTAAAATTATAATTCATATCTTAAAATTAAAAATTTTATAAATAAACTTAGCCTTAATTTATTCATATCCATTTGTAGCTATTTGCATAGCTGTGAATTGTGATTACCATTATGGAGTGACCATTAGTTGATTTATTTTATATTTTTTATTTACCTATTTCGATAATCACTGATTTTGATTTATGCTATATACCTGCTATTTCTTCTAGTTGTTTGTTTACTTGAATATTTGAATCATGTGTATTTTCCTCCTCTCTTGCTACTCCAATCTAGTAAAATATAAATTCCAAGTCGATGGCTGCTTTAATTTTTAAAAATTAATAATTATCATATAATTTAATAAATAGTGCGATAATCTAAGAAGATAAACATGCATTGCAAATATGCAGATATATACTCGATGACTATACTTGATTGTTTTTTGACTTTAATTTATTTATTTATTTATATATATATATATATATATATATATAAAAGGCTGAATAGTAAATTGGACAAACGATAAAAGTGTTAATTGATTTTCTATTTACTAAGTTATAATTAATCTGTACACTACAAAGTAAGTGTAAGTAACTAAATGGATGTATGACGTGTAAAGGATATTATTACATGTTAAATAAAAAAGAGTCTTATTTAATTTTTTTTAATTAATTTGAAAATTCTTAAAAAAAATTATATGAATTTATTTAATTTTGATTAATGTGATAGTTGATAATATAAATTATATATGACGTATCACTAAGTAAAAAATAATTATTTTTAAAAATATATTAAATTTAAATTATATATATAATAGAACTTGGTAAAATTTACGGATTAACTAGGACGAAACTCAAATCATAGTTTCAAATGGAATGGAGAAATAGTGTAGAGTAGATGCAGAGGCGCATGGTTTGGTCGTAGAAAATTGAGGTAGCTGGAGAGAGGGAGAGAGAGAGAGAGAGAGAGGATGATCTGATAAGAGGAGGGAATGGAATGAGGAACGACAGACAATAATGAAATGTTATAAATTTATGAGAGAGATTATAATTTTAGCTGGAAATTAAATCGCGGAGACAAATTACTCCATCCCTTTATAAGTAATTATTAGGCCCATAGCCTTTTGGTATTGCAACAGAATTCAGCCGTCCTTATGTCGTTACCTAGCTTTCTTGTTTGCACCGATCGAGTAAATATATTTCCCAGTAGAATTACTGTAATATATATGATCCATCAGGACTAGACTTGGATTTAAAAAACGATTCTAATTATTCAATAAAATTTGAGTTAATCAAATTTCACTATGAATGCAATAAATGCTAGTACATTATTTCCAAGACAAATCTGTACGTACTGCTTACAGAATAACAGTGCATGTGGATGTAATTAAAGCTGATACCACTCGTATCAACCAGCTGCAGCTTCTTCACGAATTTTGGGGTTTTATTTTCGAGTATTTTTATACATACATCTATCTTACACCCAAACTCACACTTTTTACCATTTTTAACAACAAAAAAAATATATTTAATTTGACACAAAAACTCATACTTTCTTTTTTGCTAAAAATAATAAAAAGTGTGAGTTTGAATATAAAATAGATGGATGTATAGATTTATTCTTTATTTTCAGACACCACTGTACGCACAATATGCAATCATAATATAAAATATTATATTAATTTTTTTCATTAAAAAAATTATATTCAATGCAAAAATTAATACCAATTTTTACTTTTTAATAATAAAAATTAATATAATATTTCATTTATATTTGACTGTTATATGTTTATACTTATTCTTTACTTTCTCAATAGTTACTCATTATATTTTAATTTTTTTGAGTCAATTTATTAAATTATAAAATTTAACTAAAATTATTATGACTTAGTTAATTAGTTATAATAATAATAATTAATACTTTTTAATGATTTATAATCTTTGTAGTTATTTTTACTATATATTAATTTTAAATGTTAATTCAACAAATTAAATGTATTAATTTTTAACTTAGGAAGAGAGAGAGAGAGAGAGAGTATCTTCCTGTCTTATACGGAGGATCGGAGTTCCATTTCATTTGTTTGTGTTTTAGTTTTTGGACGTACATGTATCCTTTATGCGTGTGTAAACTGGGTTATAGATCTGGCAGGCTTTCTGGGGGAGGGTTTAGCGGTATATACAGGAGTAGGAGATTTTATAGGAGACAAAATGGTCAGGAGTGCCCTGCCACCACTGAGGTTGCACCAGATATATACTCCCCAATTATAATTAGACTACGGAGTAACTCTACTTCCTCTGGGGAAATTCTATGTTACATTTCGGTTATTTATATGTATGTATTATACATGATCCTTTTGAATCATTTTTCATATATCCACCATTTTCTTCGAAATATATATACATGTAAATTTTTAATTTTTTTTTGAATGGTAATGACATTTTTGGAACAATTTATACGTTAATAGAAATTAAATTTCTCTTCAACACATTTTTTACATCAATCTAATGTATTTAACACATCGACCTGATACATTTAAAAAAAATATTCTAAATGTTAAACTTAAAATTCGAATTTCAAAAATTAAGGGGGGAAAAATCCGCCTTTACTATCATGCTAACTCTTTGAGTTTACATGTAAAGTTGCATGTAAATATTCAATTGTAAGAAGATACTCAACTCAACAAGTTAAAGAACAATTCATATGAAACTATAAAATACAATTCAGTAAATATAATGAAAAAAAGATTACATCGTGAGATGAAAGGGTACGTGCATGGACTATATAAACTACATGAAAATGAATCGGTATGGCCGAGGACCAATACGGAGTGAGCATGTTAATTAATTAGAAGTCAAAATCTATTAGCTATAATCTCTGTCTCCATTAATTATAATAAGTAAATATTGGGCAAATTAAACAACAAAGAACGCTTTACGCTCATATTTTTATCGTTGTGGTACAAATAATTTGTACACAAGCGTAGTTTCTGCATTAAAAGTGCTGCTAAGAATATTATTTTGCCAACTTATATATATTAGGAAAATAATAATTGTAGCCGTCACAATTATTTAGTTGTGACATATATTATTTTAAATATTATTATTTTGATTAATAAAATAATTACAATATTATTATTATAACTGATTAAATTACACTAACACGGTCATCCTCAAGTCGTTGGTGCTTTTGTATACAAATATATTCTAACATCCTGTATATATATATATTCTCCAAAATAATTAATTGAAACAAGAGAAAAGGTCCAATTTAATATTTTCTCTAATTTAAGTATATTGGGCATAATTAATTTATTTAATGATTTATTAGTGGGCTTGACTTAACTCAGTCAAGTCTAAAAGATTTATATAATCGTGATAAACGATAAAATAAATTATATTATTTTATTTTCCTTAATCAAGGAGTAGAAGAATAAAGTAAAGAATATGGAGGATGATTAATATGAAAGAATAATCATTAGTTAGGGTTCTTAGTTTCAAGGTAATAATATCTTCGTTTTCATGTTTTCGTTAATTCCTATTATCTTTTCAATTTAAATATCTATTTTATTATACATTTAAGCTAGAAATTTTGTCAATCATTAATTAGGGTTCTTGAGAAATATGATTAAAAATAAATTTGGAATATTTCAACTAATTAAGGTACAATTTTTTACTACTTTAAATTTAAATTCGCCCAAAAATTGTTAAGAATTTTTAGAACTGTTCAAAAAATCATATTAAATTCGTTACTAGTCCGATTTACTTGATTCTAAACTTTTTGGAATCATATAAATGTTATCTATAACTTTTGTTCTTTGAGTTTTTTTGAGATTTTGACTCAAAATTAGTCAAAACAAACCCTTTTGTACGAACACTATATTCTGTGACGAAAATCTGATCAGTATCTTATAAAAATCATATAAATTCAATTTAATTTCGATTGAAGTAATTCTTAACAATCAGGAAAGGCCTCGAAGCCTTCAAAAACTTTCGTTCTTCAAGTTTTTGCTAATTTAATTTTTTAGTATGTCAAAATAGAGCGTTTCTAAAATTGGTCTAAAATTAGTGTAACATATTTTTTGCAGCAAATTCGATTTTTTAAATATTGATAACTTGTCAATTTTAGATTCGATTTGAGTATTTCTTGAGACTAAATTAGAGTATTTGAAATCTAATTTTTTATTATAATATTTTTATAGTTGAGGAACAAATTCTAAATGAGAGTATTATCTCCAAGATAATGGATTGAAGTTTTACAAGTTGTGATTTTTTAAGAATTTCTTAATTTTGTGCTTTATTTTATTAATTTTATGAATATGTAAGTGTATACCTAAATTATATACTTTCACTGGTAAGCCCCTTTTGGTATCTGTAGGCACGGAAATTGTGTACCTTGCTAGGGTTAGGGTTCGTAGTTATGGTGGAGGCGAAAAATCCAGAAAGAGTGCGGAATCGGTTGAAAGATTGGAGAGGGGAGAAGAATCGGTGCGTAACTACCAAAGTAACACGTGGCAAAACTCTAGGATCACGGCGTAACCGCTGGTGTCCCGAAGCCGTGACAAGTGTTTCGATTAAATTCCAGATAAGCAAACCAACATTTTCATTCACTTGACGATGAGTCGATCACAAATTCTCAATTCCTTCCAACGTCCTTCTTGTTTCGAGAGAGAGAGAGATTGATTCTATATGGCTAGAATTCTCAAGTCTTTTTCCTTCCAAAAAATGTTTTCCCCTTCACTTGTTAGGTGAAGGATATTTATAGGGTCCATGACATGTGCCAGACACATGTCAAGAGGGGAATTTTCAAAAATGCCCTTAATGATAAGGAAATTTCTAGAATACCTCTGGTTACCCAGGTAATGCCCGAATTACCCAATTCTTCTAGCCATCAATCCAATCCCTCAACCGTTTCCCAAACACGAGTAGTCCCCACGAGCTTTCTGCCTTGAGACTCATGACAACAACTCTTAAATCATATTTTTCAGTCTTTATTTGTCCGTTATTTTATTTTAGGTCATTCAATGTTAACCGTAATTTCATTTATGACTATTTAATATGAACCCTAATTTTATTCCTGGGTTCACAGTAGCAAAATTGAAATTATATTATTCTGATTTTTAATATTGTATTTTAGTCAATTTTGGGATATTAGTATATATATTTTTTTATTAATAGCTAGATTATCAAATTAAGGTTTATAACCTTTTTTTTATTATTTAGCATCTTTTTTTAATGTTGCAAGTTTGTTTATTTTTTGAATATCGTGTTAGTGAAACCTTTGTTTTTAATACGACTTCAGTGTAAGTTACTCTCTTATATATATATGCAAGATATAATTTTATGTTTTGTGAGTTATAAGATTATGAATAAGTCTAAGTAAATGTGAGTAAGTTAATGTAAGTAAAATATGATTTGATAATTATCTTATTTTTATTAAGTTATTTTTATGAGAATGTTGATATTATATAAGTTATAAGTGGTGATTAAATCTATTTGGAATATATTTTATTTAGTAATTTTTAAAAATCTTACATTTTCATATTAATTTGTGGTAAGACCTTATATGTAATAAGAAGATTAAGCTATTTACTGATATTATGAAAGACATTTTATTTTAGTAAGTTATAAAAATAATATATATCTCTTTTTTTTTAAATAAAAATATATAATAGGTTGTTACACTTGATTTATCATATTTTTAAATATTTATTCTCATTTGTTCGTTTTTTTTATATTATTTGTATATATATATATATATATATATATATATGAGATTTTCGTTCACTGATATATGAATATGAACGTTGCATTCTAAGAGTACCTATTATCTCAATTTTAATTTTAGAATTATTAGACATAATTAATTCAATATAAATTTTGTTTTGAACCATTGATTTATGAAATCGATATTGTGATTAAACTTTTTAATTATCTTAATATTTTTAATAAGATTTTTTTCGCATATATAAACCAAGTGACAGTCCTTTAAGATGATAGATGTTACACATATACTGTAATAGTAGTACTTTGTAGTATGAGTGGATGGGCATTCCCTGTCCATGCATGCAAAAAGTAGTCTCGCTATGGGTTACTCTAGGTAGCTAGGTAGGTTGCCTTCACTTTCTATGCCATGCGGGCTCTTCCGTTTGCCCATCTGTTGCAGCAGTGACCCAAAACATATGTGTTACTCCTTTTACATTATGTAAAAGGTGAGTATCGTATCGTAGCTTGCTAGAGATATAATTAATTAAGATGCATGTTTTGAAAACTGTGAATCATGTTTATTTTAATATAATCCTAATTAAGTCCTAATAAGAGACCTACGTCTGTAACCCCCTTAGTCAATTTTTCATATTGCCAAACACTCGCAAATATATAATTAATTAAGCTTGTACTTTTGTTTAATTAATTTCTTGCTGAATTCAGTAGAGGTATGCCATATATGGTGACCGGAGTGTATATATATATATATATATATATATATATATATATATATATATATATATTTTAAATTATTTGATCTTTTAAAATTTAATTTAAAATATTTTTAAATTCAAAATTAAGATAATTCATTAAAAATTATAAAATAATAAAGTTTATAATGAATAATAATTTTGACATAGCTTATAATATTCATTATTATATTGATTAAAATTAAAAAAATTGAGTTTAAAAATATCTTAATTTGATTTTAAAAAGTTAACAATGATTAAATAATATGAAACGAAAGAAATATGTGTGTGTGTATATTGTATTTTTGGGCGTAATTATTACGTTGATTGAGAGTTTAATTTGTGAGATCAGGTTTTGCACAACTACTATTAAAATAGTAGTTTTTTCAGTTTTAAAATTTTGAAATGAACGGTAGTTTCCATCTAACTTTAAAGATAGATCAATCCTCTGTATATATAACCACGTTGATCGAGCTTAGGAAATTGGTTATGGTTTCAGCAACTAAAAATTAAGGGGTCTAAAGCAGACAGCAATTCCATACTGGTCTAATAAAAACATATCTTTCCTTCTTTCCATCCTATGGACCCGCCAGCATAATAATATTAGTAATATATACTAACTCTTAGCTTTTGAAAAGCAGTTTATGATGTGCCGGCCTTGCTACGACTTTTGACATGCATGGTTACTAGTGGAGTATATATATCTTCTAATATATAAAGCCGTGGTTTATTGAGTTTTTCTTTTTTGGAAGTTTTTTGAAAATATTTTTCTGATTTTTACTATAATTTGTTTTTTTATCTTACTATTTGGTTATTAAAAAATTTAATTTTTTAATTTTGCCTCGCTCATATACGGTGCTAGTATATATAAATAATTCTCCTGTGCGCGAACTTTTGAGGAGCCATGTATCTCACGTAATCAGTGGCCACTTTTACTTCATGCTATTTGTTGATACTATATAACATCTCTCCATATATATTCAAAAACCCTATTTTAATATATATATATATATATATATATAATATTTTTATTTAAGTAAGATAAATCTCACCTTTATACGAGAGATTATCATATAAAAGAATCAAGTACACTAAATTTCTTATATATATGCTTAATGATTCCAAGAGGCAAGAGCTACAACTATAAGCCTCCGTCCATTGCCATGCCTCGACTATACCTAGACCAAGGACCCTACAACAAAATTAACGTGACATTCTCAAATCTGAGTCCTCACAATTTAAATTTGAATTGTCAAAAAATTACAATAAAATTATTACAACGTTTAATAATACAGTGTATAATAATACACAACTAAGTTTTCACTATTATTGTCACACTATTTTACAACACGTGAAGACTACAATAACTATCCCTCGGAATCTCACTCCATCCCACGGCTAGACCCAGCTATGTTCTCATCTCCTATTGAAAAATAATGGAACAAAAGAAAGGGTGAACTCAAGTAGCCTAGTAAGAAATATCATAACTAAGATAATAACGCATAAATTATCATTAACCTTTAACAGTTGAGTTCTTGATAGAATACAATAGACTACAAGGTTTATATCAAAAACTGCAGTTAAATTCTTGAACAACGTTCAGATTAATAATAGCAGCGGAATGAACAATCTATTAGAAGAATAATGCAAACTATAATGACCACTCGCTTCTCTTTTTAGGAAAAACATCATCAACTTTTATCATCTGAAATACCATTAGTCATGATAATACAAATTCACAGCTCCTGATCATAATCATGCAAATCAACAGTTCATCTTTGCACTACGGGCCAAAGATATTTAATATAACACCAACGGTCATGATTATACCAGATTCAGCCTTTAATCATAATTATACCAAACAACAGTTTATCTTTGCACTACGAGCCAAAAATATTCAATATAACACCAACGATCATGATTATACCAAATTCAGCATTTAGTCATAATCATACCAAACAACAATTCATCTTTGCACTACGGGCCAAAGAGAACATTCACCACGTGCCATAAAAGACACCGAACAGATGTATCGTTTTTAACCTATTATATCGCCTTTAACTTATCATCTGTTCAACAAGTATATCGCATATGTGCCCCCAGCCACACATATTCACAACAACTTAATTTTTAATGATTAGACTGATATAAATGATGAACAGAAGAAACAGGATAAATAATAAGTATCAGAAATTTACTTTGTGCAGATTCAAATAATGTCCAAATTGTCAACATGATTGTAAACACCCAAATTTTGCAGTTCTCTACTAATCCTGGCAGGAGAGCAAAGTCGTCACTTGACCCAACATGCGAAAAGGAAGGTGGACCCCAACACGAAGCCACCCCAATGACTTACGGTCAAAGCCGCCACAATGAACAATGAGCATCAGGTTACTTGAGTCAAGGCAAACAGTTGATCCAGAAGAACCTGATTTGATCACAAAAGACGACTAATGGCCACTACGCTTACGATGTTCGGGGGTGGAAGGGAGCAGCGCCCCCTGGAAGCCAAACACAATTAGCAAATTCTATATCAAGTCGCAGCCCTCCGAACTAGTCTCTCAGAACAATATGGCACGTTTCCCAGGGATTTTCGGATTGCAAAATACGAGCCTTCCAGCGAAAAAAACGGAAGACCGACATCAGACGCGAACGAAAAATAGAAAATAGAGAGAGAAAGGCGACGGGAGAGCAAAAAAGAGAGAAAAAGAGAGAGAAAGGTGAGATTCTTCCATCTTTGGTTAGATCTTAACATCATATATTGTATTCTAAGTGACTTCCAAGTGTCAAAGCATATATTTCATCATTTGAAAGGTGAAAAAATCCGAGTTTATAGCATTTGTGATTTCATCTAGTTAGATCTAGTTTCGTTTCGTTTTTATTGCATTTGTTGGGTAGATCTACTGTAGATCCGAAAATATTTGGTGCATTGCTATTTAATTAAGTTTGATTTTGTGTATTTTGAAGTTAGATCTAATGTAGTCAATATATGTTGTAGATCTGTGGATTAGGGACGGTTAGGGAGGATTTATTGCGGATGGAATCTCTTCCTAACCTCCCGATGATATCTTTTTAGTTTATTTTATAGTTTTTACGTATGTAGCGATCGCGATGCACCTTTACGTAAATATGTAAATTTTTGGGCCTTAAAACGACATCGAGTCGAAAATCGGGTTTAAGGCCCCGTAATAGTGAAATATGTGATTGTGGGCGTTTGGGGCTATTTAGACGGCTTACATGCCCACAAATAGCTTCAACGCTATTTTGATGCTTGATTTTCCCTTTCAACACAGAATTATTTTTTTGGAATAAAACGATGAAGATTTTCTAAAAATGATCAACTTAGGATATTAGATTCACGAGATTTAAAAAATTAAGAGTTTTGGCGAACTTTAATCTTTGTTTGACGAAAAGGCTCTATTTGATTTTGAAATGTCACAAAAGATGTTTTTCGTAGAAATAGATAAACGTTTTCATTAAACTTAGTGCATAGGGTTAAAAAGTTCTAGAAGTTGTCTTCATTTTATTTAAATTTACTGTTAGAAGGCAATGTATAGTCTCGATTCCTATTTGACAAAAGTTTAAAAGCTATTGTTTTTCTAAAAATGACATCTAATAAAAACCTCATCGTTTTCGAAATTAAAATCAATCTTTTCCATAAGAAACTAAAGCGATTTTCACGCAAAATTCACCACGACCATCACTTAGGCACGCACGCACACACACGCAACTCACACGTTTTAGGATTTTAAAAAGATAGGAAAACATCAAGATTGCGGTAACTGTGTTTTCACGGAAGTCGGGGAGTGCCTAACACCTTCCCCTCGCTTAAGCAAACCCCTGAACTCTATGAATCTCGGTTTGCGGACCAATTAACTCGGAGTCACATATGAGTCACTACGATTACGAAAACAAAATTCGGATGAGTTGGTACATCCATTTCAAATATACCAATTGGCGGCTCTGGTCAATTGGCTCATCATAAAATCGACCTTTCAAACCCCGTCGACACTAAGCCGACCCTTTTCAAAGAAATCACATCTTAATCTAAAGGTTAAAATTGGAAAGGGCTTAATATTATTAAACAACGAAACGACGAAATCCCGGCGTCGACAATGATGTAGAGTGAAATTCAAAAATGATATTTAAGATCCACAATTCAGAATAATGGTTACAGTTTAATAGAAAGGTTCAGAAAATAGGAAGGTTCAATTGAAATGATGAAGTGCAACTATTATGGATCATATAATATTTTCAAGAATTATAGAAGCAATAGTTCCATAATAAGTTTCGATTTAGGTGTATGAAAGAAAACAATATCCCTTACCGTAGCAGGTTTGATTAATAAAATGTGAAGAAAATTAATATCTCTTACCATAGAAAGTTTGAATAATGGAAGATGAAAAAGATGGTATCTCTTATAAGTATAAAGGAAAATAATATCACTTACGAATATGAAAGAAAATGATATTACAAACGAATATGGAATAAAAGTGTCATGTGATAATTTGTGTAGACAAATTATTTCTACAAGAGACAAATAAGAAATAAATTCAAAGGGTTATTAACCAACAGATGGTAATCCGCGCAGTAAGGTTATTCATACAATTTAATGGAATTTGAATACGAAGAGTTATTCACTAAACATGCGGTAATCCGCTCCGTAAGGTTATTCTCAGAGATTAATAAAGAATGAATACGAAAGGTTATTCACCAACAGACGGTAATTCACGCTGTAAGGTTATTCCCACAATTTAATACATGAAAATAAATGACACATCTTATGAATAAGAAAGACATGATATTATTTTCGATAATCAAATAATGATAATTTCTTACAAGTAAGAAAAATATACCATTTATGATGATGAAAATAATGATACCCCTTACCTTAACACGTGATTGAATATTGATTTAAATAAGGTTGATCAATCTATATATATTTATAATATAATTAGTAATTACCACATATAAATTTCAAAGTGTATAATAACTCGTATAATATGAACTATCAAAATTATATATATTTAATGTAATGTCCTAGAATTTCCACGTCTTTATTAATTAAATTATTAATTTAATTTCCAACGAGTTAGTTTTACGAGATTATTTAAATCTTTTTATGTGATTAATTAATTATGTGATTAAATAATTATGTAATTGATTACAAAAAAATTAATTAAAGGGGGTCACTAATATGTTATTAAATTAGTGAACAAACCCTAAAGTTTTAATATCAAAATAATTGATAAGTTTCCTATTAATTAAATATTCAATTAAATTGAATATAATGAGTGAATTAAATATAATAAATTAATTAATATGATTATTAATTAATATAAATAATGTGAAATATTAATAGTAATATTTATTAGTCTATTTAGTAATTTAATACTTATGGGTTAAAATATTTAATTATTTATTCAATCTAATTATTTATTTAATCATGGATTGAATAATTAATGTGTAAATTATTAAATTAGCCCAACATGGGTCAATTAGTAGTCCAAGTGGAGAATAATAAAATTTGACAATTTAGTAGCCCAAACAATTTAATAGAAGCCCAATTGGTATTTTAAATTAAAGCCCAATGCTTGGCCCACTTGGAAAATACTTAAATTAACTATTAATTGTTTAAAAAGTGAAAAAGGTGACTATGAAAATGGGACAAGAAGAAGTCAGCCGAGCATGCTATGAAGGAGAGAGAAAATGAGTTGGTTTTATTTTATTTTATGTTAGTTTATTATTTATTTATTTAATTAAGGATTGCTTGTTTTAAATTTTTAAGTACATGAACCATGCTTCTTTTCACCAACCAAGTCATGGCTTGTTAACTTGTGTAAGTATCCAATAGCTAGCTTGTAGTGGTCAAAATTATTAGATACATTATGTGTATCTACTAATTTTTTAAGTATACTTGAAAAGTTGATAGATGTTATTTCATTTTGCTCCAAAAAAAATCAAAAGAGAGAGTTTGAGAGCAAAATATTTTGAGATAGAACAACCCTAGTTAAAGGGGACTTTTATTTGTCGGAGACCCGACAGCGCGCAAGAAAACTAAATGTGATGCATATACATAGGACATGAGAGGACTGATCCCCTCAAGTGTCCCGTTATTTTAACAAGGAGTCAGACATTGTATGTCTGTTCTACCTTAGTAGCAGTTCATGGTCATTAAAGACCACTCAGCAGTAAAGAGTCAATTCCTCCTTTTATTGAACATTGATTCTTGTTATCTTTCACAATTGCTATTGTTGAAACCTTGAAGTTATTTCCCTTCATCATGATATATCGTATGATTGTTGTTTATAAACTTGCTGAGCCATTTAGTTGCTCATTCTTGCTATATCATGACTATATTTCAGCCAATCCCGAAAGCTCTAAATCGAACAAAGGCAAGGGGAAAGCGAATGCTTAGTTTTAGTAATTGCATGCTAGTTTAAATTACTGTTATGTAATTACTGTTGTAAATCTTTTGTATTTCCCTTAAGATATGTAATGTTACAATTTAAGGTTCATAGACCTTGGGAAGTGTAGCCTTTATATAAGGAACCTTTTGTATTATTCCGCGTAATTTGAATACAATATATGTATTTCATGGTTGTTAAGTATTGTACAGTGAGAACCAAACCCGAGGTTAAAGAACCCGGATTTGGGGTCGTCACAGGTTGGTATCAGAGCTGTAGGTTAGAAACGCTAGGATTGCGAAACCTAGGTTATAACCTTAGTACTAAACTCTTATCGAGTGCCTTAGGAGATGAATCGGGGAGATTCATCATGTTGTGTATTTTTGGAGGTGGATTGAGAAAATTCATCGAGCCGAGATGTACATGATAAAATATCATTTCATTTCATCAATGAATATATTTTATTGCTGTACTAACATGTGTTATTTATGTTATTGTAGGATGACGGAGATAGGCCAGTCGAGCACTGCTGTAGAGGAGGTGATTTATACGGATATCCCTATGGATACCGCACAGCCACGGGTGGCTGCATCGATCGAGGAGCCAGAGTCAGATCCCGAGGAGGGAGATAGAGAGGACGCTGTCTGGGGCGGAGTTATGGGGCAGTACAGTGAGGAGGAGGCTGATACTGATGATGATGAGGATGAGGAGCCAGCTGAGTATGTTGATGGCATGGGACTGTCGCCAGTGACATCATCGATACTCTCACTACGGCTAACGAGGAGCTAGAGGAGAGGGTTCAACACTTGGAGGAGCAGAACCAGATCCACCAGCAGACAGAGCAGCAGTACAGAGATACAGCTTATATGTTCTCTGGCGAGAACATAGAGCTGAAAGCGAGGATGGCCGAGATGGAGGCCAAGTTAGTAGCCGCTGAGCTGAAGATTCAGCAGACACAGGCAGATAGGGAGGCCATGAGGGGCCAGATGCAGCAGGCCGTTGAGGCGAGGTTAGATATGGAGTTTCAGCGTGATGCAGCTCACGGGCAGATGATGGAGCTGGAGGAGGAGGTTAGGGAGAAGAAGGTGAGGATAGATAGACTCAGTTACGTCTATCGCTCATCAGTTGGTAGGATCCAGAGTAGGGTGCACTATTACCCTGCCGAGGAGGGCCAGACCTTGCACACCATCAGTAGGGGTGTGGTCAGGGCTATTGGAGATGAGGAGTACGACGATGCGGTTCGTCGAGGGATGTGCCGTTAGTTGTATTTTCTTTATTTATGATGTATGTACGTAGATGCAGTAGAAACCCAACTTTTGTTTCGATGGAGGGTTAGTATGTTGTAAATCCCAACTCTATGAAGTTGTGGGATATGTTAGATCCCGTCTTTTGTTTTAACTATCGGGGTTAGCAGCGTTTATAGCAGTATGTTTATGATGTAAAAGTGCTACGCACTGTGTTTTAGCATATGAATATAAATGCATTTTCGTTTATGTTTATATGTGTTAAGATGATTATTTGTGCTTTAGTTTAAAATACTTAAGCTACAAAACGAAAGTAAAAAGATTGAAACAACTTTAATTAATTAAATTTTCTTTATACAGAAAATGCCGCCACAGAGAAGAAATCAACGACTACCCCCACCACCACCCGAAGAGTCAGTGAACGCAGGAGGGGTACCACCAAACCCTGTCCAAGAGTTCGTAGAAATGCTAATGGGGGCATTTCGCGGACGCAACGTAGAGGCTACTGGAGCAACAAACCATGCCGCTCCACTAGCAACCTTTAAAGACTTCAAACTGATAGGACCACCTGAGTTCAAAGGGACCACGGATCCCATAGAAGCACAAACCTGGATAGAGGAGATGGAAAAAGTCTTCGAGGTTGCACGAGTTAGGGAGGAGCAAATGACCTCATTTGCTACCTTCATGATGAAAGGAGAGGTCAGCCACTGGTGGAAGGCCAATAAGAGTAGAGCAGGGGAGGGAACGATCGCGTGGGCACGATTCAAGGAGGTATTTTTGGAAAACGATTTTCCAGAAAGTACAAAGGCTAGGATGGAAATCAAATTCCTAGAACTAAAGCAGGGTAACATGTCGGTATCCGAATATGCCGCCAAGTTCAATGAATTGGCAAGATTTGCTACACATCAGGTGGACACGGAGGCAAGACGCGCCAGACGATTCGAACAGGGGCTGAAACCATGGGTTTACAGTCGGGTAGCTGTTCTCCATATCACAAATTTTGCAACACTGTTGGAGAAAGTTATCATAGCTGAGGGTGGAAATGAAGCTTTGAATAAGCACAATCAAGAACGAAACAAGAAGAGAAGTGATGGGGGAAACAGAGAAGGTAGCAGCGGGGGCAGCAACTCGAACAAACGCAAGTGGAATAACAACAGCAGTTCGGGGACACCCCAGGGCAGTGAGTCAAAGAAAGCAAGCAAATGCAGTCAATGCGGGAAGAATCACTTAGGGGAGTGCATGAAGGGAAGGAATGTCTGTTACAACTGTGGGCAAGAGGGGCACATCGCTCCTAATTGTCCCACACCAAAAAGGAAGGGAGGTTGTTTCGCCTGCGGGGCCATGGACCATCAGTTTAAATGTGACGCCCCCAAATCTGGGCCCACACAACCCATACTTGAGTCGTCAAAAGACTACAACAAAATTATTACAACAAAGCACAACGTACAACAATACAGTGTATAATAATACACAACTAAGTCTTCACTATTATTGCCACACTATTTTACAAAACGTGAAAACTATGATAACTATTCATCGGACCCTCACTCCATTCCCCGGCTAGACCCTGTTATGTTTTCATCTCCTGTTGAAAAACAATGGAACAAAAGAAAGGGTGAGCTCAAATAGCCCAGTAAAGAATATCATGACTAAGATAATGACGAATAAATTATCATTAGTCTTCAACAGTTGAGTTCTTGATAGAATACAATAGACTACAAGGTTTATATCAAAAACTGCAGTCAAATTCTTAAACAACGTTCAGATCAATAATAGCAGCGGAATGAGTAATCTATTAGAAGAATAATGCAGACTATAATGTCCACTCGGTTCTCTTTTTAGGAAAAACATCATCAACTTTTATCATCTGAAATATCATTAGTCAAGATAATACAAATTCACAGTTCCTGATCATAATCATGCAGATCAACAGTTCATCTTTGCACTACGGGCCAAAGACATTCAATATAACACCAACGGTCATGATTATACCAGATTCAGCCTTTGGTCATAATCATACCAAACAACAGTTCATCTTTGCACTACGGGCCAAAGAGAACATTCACCACGTGCCATAAAAGACACCGAACAGATGTATCGCCTTTAACCTATTATATCGCCTTTAACCTATCATCTGTTCAACAAATATATCACATCTGTGCCCCCGGCCACAGATATTCACAACAGCTTGATTTTTGGATGATTAGAATGATATAAATGATGAACAGAAGAAATAGGATAACAATAAGTATCGGAAGTTTACTTTGTACAGATTCAAATAATGTCCAAATTGTCAACATGATGTGGAGTGAAATTTAAAAATGATATTCAAGATCCACAGTTCAGAATAACGGTTACAATTCAATAGAAAGGTTCACGTAAATAGGAAGGTTCAGTTGAAATAATGAAGTTCAACCATTATGGAACATATAATATTTTCAGGAATTATAGAAGCAATAGTTCCATAATAAATTTCGATTTAGGAGTATGAAAGAAAATAATATCCCTTACCGTAGCAGGTTTGATTAACAAAAGGTGAAGGAAATTAATACAAAAGGTTATTCACCAACAGGCGGCAATCCGCTCCGTAAGGTTATTCCCACAATTTAATAGAATTTGAGTACAAAGAGTTATTCACCAAACAGGCGGCAATCCGCTCCGTAAGGTTATTCCCACAATTTAATAGAATTTGAGTACAAAGAGTTATTCACCAAACAGGCGGCAATCCGCTCCGTAAGGTTATTCCCACAATTTAATAGAATTTGAGTACAAAGAGTTATTCACCAAACAGGCGGCAATCCGCTCCGTAAGGTTATTCTCAGAGATTAATAATGAATAAATACGAAAGGTTATTCACCAACAGGCGGCAATCCGCTCCGTAAGGTTATTCCCACAATTTAATACATGGAAATAAAAGGCACGTCTTATGAGTAAGGAAGAAACAATATTATTATCGAGAATCAAATAATGATAATCCCTTACCATAGTATGTTTGAATAATGGAAGATGAAAAAGATGATATCCCTTACCGTAGCAGGTTTGATTAACTTGAACAGTACACGTATACTTATAGATCTTCACAAATACTCAAGATGACTTAAGCACACTTAGAGAGAACTTTCACAAGAAGTATTTAGAGAGAGAAAGAAAGAACAAGTAAGGAAGTTTATGAAAAATCCTTAAGTTAAGGCTTCTATTTATAGCCAAAAATCTTATCATTCATTTAATCTAAACCATTCATTTAAAGATCATCTTTTAATCTACACCATCCATTTCAAATATTATATTATCTTTAATCTACACCATTCATTTCATATCACCTAATAATCACCTAACTTTATATTATAAACAAATCAATTTAATTATTCAACAATAATTCACACTTTAATCTACACCATTCATTTCATATCACCTAATAATCACCTAACTTTATATTATAAACAAATCAATTCAATTATTCAACAATAATTCACACTTTAATCTACACCATTCATTTCATATCACATAATAATCACCTAACTTTATATTATAAACAAATAACTTTATCAATTCAATTATTATGACTAATTGTTATAAATACAGTATAGTTAGCTCTTAGATATCAAGTCAATAAATTAATGAAATACAACTGTTTAAATAACATCATAATAGAGATAACAATAATGTAAAATAAAGCATACGTTACTGTGTAATGACAATTATTGATTCAATAATGTGAATTACTGTGCATATGTTACTGTGACAATTATTAGGTTCAATAATTTTAAAAACAGTGCAACAACAATTATTGACTCAATGATATAAAATACAGTGTAATGATAATTATTAAATCAATAATGCAAAATACTGTGTAACAACAATTATTGAATTGATAATATAAAATATTATGCAGTGACAATTATCGATGAAATGATGCGTAACAGTTACGGTGTCAATTATCAGACCAATAATATGAGACACTATGCAATACCGTGTGTTACTGTAGAGTACCGTGTGCTACAGAAAATACCATAAACTACCGTATGCTACTATTCTTTTATCACCGGTATTTTAACAGTTCCGTTGACTATTTTTATTTAAAAAGGTTACTTATGTCGTTTTCTATATCCGACAAATATTCCGTTGTGGGGTCCACCAATAATTTATTATTTCGGCGCCGTCGTACGGCACGAATATTCCCCGACCAAACGAATATTCCCCGACAAAGCGAATATTGTCCGACAAAATAAAATTTGCACATAACATCCTTAACTTTCAATTTTGTTAATTTAACCACTTACTGTTTCAAAAAAAATATATATGAAGAAAAATTAAATTTTGTATTTCATAAAATTCGGGGTCTTACATTAAAGATTGTCCGAAGAAGAAGAACACCGGAGGGAGTTCGGGCTTTAGGGGAAGCAACAACAACAACAACAACGCCAAACTGACCATTGGAGGGCCGGTGCCACAGAACAAACCAACGGCACGGACTTTCAACATGACGGTGCAGGACGCCGTCGAATCAAAAGACGTGGTGTCAGGTATTATTCCGATCAATGAAATAAATGCTTACGTATTATTTGATTCGGGTGCTACCTGTTCATTTGTGTCTGATGAATTCGCTAGACGGTTAGAATTGCCTAGAGAAAAATTAGAGAACGCAATGAACATAGAAGTTGTTAATAAAGAGGTGATTCCTGTAGAGTATGTACATAGGAACTGTTGTGCTAAAATCAGGGGTCAGAAGTTGAGTGTAAATTTAATTCCGATACGATTGGGGGAGTTTGACGTTATACTTGGAATGGATTGGTTGTTTAACCATGGAGCTATAATTGATTGTCAAAAGAAGTGTATACACCTTAAGACACCGAACAGGTCTAAGGTCGTATTTTATGGCAGCAAGTCGTCTAGACAATCTGCATGTCTGACGATGATGCAAACCAAGAAACTGTTGAAGAAATGATGTGTAGGGTATTTGGCTCACCTAGTGGACACACAAGTGGTGAGTCCCGAGATGGAGCAAATACCAGTAGTTAGGGAGTTTATGGATGTTTTTCCAGATGTACTGCCAGGCTTACCGCCGGACAGAGAAATAGAATTTGCGATTGATTTAGTACCGGGGACAGCGCCGATATCAAAGGCACCATATAGAATGACTCCGGTAGAAATGAAAGAGTTGATGGTGCAATTGCAGGAGTTGTTGGATAATAAGTACATCCAGCCAAGTGTTTCTCCATGGGGAGCACCGGTGTTGTTTGTAAAGAAGAAGGATGGATCGATGAGATTATGTATGGATTACAGAGAGCTGAATAAGGTGACAATTAAGAACAAGTACCCATTGCCACGAATTGACGATCTTTTCGATCAATTGAAAGGGGCGAAGTACTTTTCAAAGATTGACTTGAGGACTGGTTATCATCAGTTGAAAGTCAGGAAGGAGGATGTACCCAAGACGGCATTCAGAACTCGATATGGGCATTATGAGTTTCTGGTGATGTCGTTTGGACTGACGAATGCGCCAGCCGCATTTATGGACATGATGAACAGAATATTCAAGCAGTACTTGGATAAATTTGTTGTTGTGTTCATTGACGATATTCTGGTGTATTCTAAAACGGAGGAGGAGCATGCTGAACACCTAAGATTGGTGTTGGAGATTTTACGGAAGGAGCAGTTGTATGCTAAATTTTTAAAGTGTGAATTCTGGTTGGAGAGAGTTCAATTTTTAGGTCATGTCATTGACAAGGAGGGAGTTTCAGTAGATCCAGCAAAGGTGGAAGCGGTGATGAATTGGGAGCAACCAAGGACGCCGACGGAGGTAAGAAGTTTCTTGGGGTTAGCGGGTTACTATCGGAGATTTATTCAAGATTTTTCAAAGATAGCAACACCGCTGACCAATCTAACGAGGAAGACGGTGAAATACGTATGGACGGAGAAGTGTGAGGAGAGTTTTCGGGAGCTAAAGAAGAGCCTTAGTGAAGCACCTGTATTGACTTTACCGGACGATACGGGAGGTTTTACGGTCTACAGTGATGCATCACACAAGGGACTTGGCTGTGTGCTTATGCAAAACGGCAAGGTCGTTGCGTATGCGTCCAGACAGTTGAAGGATTACGAGAAGGGATACCCTACCCACGACTTGGAGCTGGCTGCGGTAGTGTTTGCCCTTAAAATCTGGAGACATTATTTATATGGAGAGAAATGTGAGATATTCACGGACCACAAGAGTTTGAAGTATATCTTCACACAGAAGGAGTTAAATATGAGGCAACGGAGATGGTTAGAATTGATCAAAGACTATGATTGTGAAATTCTATATCATCCCGGCAAGGCCAACGTAGTAGCAGATGCTCTAAGCAGAAAGAGCAGGGAGAAATTGTTCATCTTGACAGATCAGGAACAATTGGTTCAAGAAATGGCTCGAATGGAGTTGGAGGTGAGAAATCCAAATGAGTCAATGGAAGTAGAAGCGAGCCCAACCTTACTAGATAGGGTGAAAGAGGCTCAAGACAAAGATGAAGAATGTGTCAGAATAAGGATGAGAATGACCGAAGGGGAAGAGGTCAAGTTCAAGGAAGATAGCATGGGATTGCTAAGATTTGAAAATCGTGTTTGGGTGCCGCTATTGCCCGAACTACGAGAAGAGATTTTGCAAGAGGCCCACAGTACGAGATACTCGATACATCTGGGGAGTACGAAGATGTATCAAGATCTGCGTCAGCATTTTTGGTGGCCGAATTTAAAAAGGGAGGTCGCAGAATGTGTCAGCCGATGCCTAACTTGTCAAAGGGTAAAGGCCGAACATCAGAGACCAAGTGGATTGTTACAGCCGTTAGAAATTCCTGAGTGGAAATTGGAGCATATCACAATGGATTTTGTGGTAGGACTTCCAGCAACACAGAAGGGATATGACGCAATTTGGGTGATTGTGGATCGACTAACAAAGTCAGCGCACTTTTTGCCGATCAAGATTAGGTTCAGTTTGGATCAGTTGGCCAAATTGTACATCAAAGAGATAGTTTCAAGACATGGGGTGCCGGTATCGATTGTGTCAGACAGAGATCCGCGCTTCACGTCAAAATTTTGGAGAAGTCTTCAAGAGAGATTGGGGACACAGTTGAGAATGAGTACAGCGTATCATCCGCAGACCGATGGGCAAAGTGAGAGAACAATTCAGACGTTGGAAGATATGCTCAGGGCCTGTGTGATGGATTTCAAGGGCAGTTGGGAAATCCATCTACCACTAGTTGAGTTTGCATACAACAACAGTTATCATGCGAGCATAGGTATGCCGCCTTACAAAGCTTTATATGGCAGAAAATGCAGAACACCTCTATGTTGGGATGAGGTAGGAGAACGCCGACTGTTGGGGCCAGAATTGGTTCAACAGACGGTAGAAATCATCAAGGTAATAAGAGCTCGGCTAGTAGCAGCTCAAGACCGTCAAAAGAAATACGCCGATTTACATCGACAGAAACGAGACTTCGAAGTGGGGAGTTTTGTGTTCATTAAGGTATCTCCCTGGAAAGGGAAGATCAGATTTGGAAAGAAGGGAAAACTGAGTCCAAGGTTCATAGGACCGTTCGAAATATTGAGGAGAGTGGGTGAAGTAGCATACGAGGTAGCTTTACCTCCTGAATTGGAACATATTCACAATGTGTTTCACGTGTCAGTATTGCGACCATACAAACCAGACTACAAGCACGTTATCTCCTATGAACCAATTCAAGTTGGTAAAGACTTATCATATGAAGAAGTTCCTGTTCAGATACTCGATAGGAAGGAACAGAAACTGAGAAATAAGATAATTCATTCTGTAAAAGTACTTTGGAGGAATCACGCCATTGAAGAAGCTACGTGGGAATTAGAGGAGGAAATGAGGGCAAATTACCCGTTTTTATTTGAGTAACCTTATTTTTACAATTCCGAGGACGGAATTTTTATAAGGAGGGGAGAATGTAATGTCCTAGAATTTCCACGTCTTTATTAATTAAATTATTAATTTAATTTCCAACGAGTTAGTTTTACGAGATTATTTAAATCTTTTTATGTGATTAATTAATTATGTGATTAAATAATTATGTAATTGATTACAAAAAAATTAATTAAAGGGGGTCACTAATATGTTATTAAATTAGTGAACAAATCCTAAAGTTTAATATCAAAATAATTGATAAGTTTCATATTAATTAAATATTCAATTAAATTGAATATAATGAGTGAATTAAATATAATAAATTAATTAATATGATTATTAATTAATATAAATAATGTGAAATATTAATAATAATATTTATTAGTCCATTTAGTAATTTAATACTTATGGGTTAAAATATTTAATTATTTATTCAATCTAATTATTTATTTAATCATGGATTGAATAATTAATGTGTAAATTATTAAATTAGCCCAACATGGGTCAATTAGTAGTCCAAGTGGAGAATAATAAAATTTGACAATTTAGTAGCCCAAACAATTTAATAGAAGCCCAATTGGTATTTTAAATTAAAGCCCAATGCTTGGCCCACTTGGAAAATACTTAAATTAACTATTAATTGTTTAAAAAGTGAAAAAGGTGACTATGAAAATGGGACAAGAAGAAGTCAGCCGAGCATGCTATGAAGGAGAGAGAAAATGAGTTGGTTTTATTTTATTTTATGTTAGTTTATTATTTATTTATTTAATTAAGGATTGTTTGTTTTAAATTTTTAAGTACATGAACCATGCTTCTTTTCACCAACCAAGTCATGGCTTGTTAACTTGTGTAAGTATCCAATAGCTAGCTTGTAGTGGTCAAAATTATTAGATACATTATGTGTATCTACTAATTTTTTAAGTATACTTGAAAAGTTGATAGACGTTATTTCATTTTGCTCCAAAAAAAATCAAAAGAGAGAGTTTGAGAGCAAAATATTTTGAGATAGAACAACCCTAGTTAAAGGGGACTTTTATTTGTCGGAGACCCGACAGCGCGCAAGAAAACTAAATGTGATGCATATACATAGGACATGAGAGGACTGATCCCCTCAAGTGTCCCGTTATTTTAACAAGGAGTCAGACATTGTATGTCTGTTCTACCTTAGTAGCAGTTCATGGTCATTAAAGACCACTCAGCAGTAAAGAGTCAATTCCTCCTTTTATTGAACATTGATTCTTGTTATCTTTCACAATTGCTATTGTTGAAACCTTGAAGTTATTTCCCTTCATCATGATATATCGTATGATTGTTGTTTATAAACTTGCTGAGCCATTTAGTTGCTCATTCTTGCTATATCATGACTATATTTCAGCCAATCCCGAAAGCTCTAAATCGAACAAAGGCAAGGGGAAAGCGAATGCTTAGTTTTAGTAATTGCATGCTAGTTTAAATTACTGTTATGTAATTACTGTTGTAAATCTTTTGTATTTCCCTTAAGATATGTAATGTTACAATTTAAGGTTCATAGACCTTGGGAAGTGTAGCCTTTATATAAGGAACCTTTTGTATTATTCCGCGTAATTTGAATACAATATATGTATTTCATGGTTGTTAAGTATTGTACAGTGAGAACCAAACCCGAGGTTAAAGAACCCGGATTTGGGGTCGTCACATTTAACATAATTTTTGTAGTATAATATAACAACTTTAAAATAATTTCTTAAAATAATATTCCAAAATAAATTTTTCAAAGAAAAATTTTAAAAATGAATCTTCTCAAAGAAGATTCTTTTAAAGAAAGATTTGTGAATACCATGAAAAATAGGAATTTATGAAATTACTACTCTTTAATAAAAGACTTACTTAAAAAATTCCTGCACTCTTTTTGACTTTCAAACACTCAAGATAACTTTACTATTCTCAGAGAAAACTCATAAAATTCTTATAGAAAATTTTTATGTTTTAGGTGTGATTATTCAGCTGAGCAAGCTATTTATAGGAGAAAATAAGTTACTATGCAGTGGTAGGTGGCTGAAAAAATTCAGCAGAAGCTACTACGCAGCCTCCACCAACCATCCAGCCAAAATCACATTTTTTTTTATTCTTCATGTGGGCCCCACAGTATGTTCACATACTATTCACGTTACTATTCACGTTAATTAATTTTTTTTTCTTCCAGTGGGTTCTACATATAAAATAAAATAATGCTACAACAATAATTCAACAATAAAATAATAAACACGTTACAAATTATTATTAATTTAATAATATAAATTACTGTGAATTTGCTACTGTGACAATTATTTGGTTCAATAATTTTAAAATACAGTGCACCAACAATTATTGACTCAATGATATGAAATACAGTGTAATGACAATTATTGAATCAATAATGCAAAATACCGTGTAACAACAATTATTGAATTGATAACATAAAATATTATGCAGTGACAATTATTGATGAAATGATGTGCAACAGTTACGGTGTCAATTATCAGATCAATAATGCAAATACTGTGTAATAACCAATTTATCAGTTCAATAATATAAACACCGCACAATACCTTGTGCTACTGTAGAATACTGCGTGCTACAGTAAAATACTATAAATTACCGTATGCTATTATTCTTTTATCACCGGTATTTTAACAGTTAAAAGTGATAACACCGCTGACTATTTTTATTTAAAAAGGTTACTTCTGTCGTTTTCTATATCCGACAATTATTCCGTTATGGGGTCCACCAATAATTAGTTATTTCGGCGCCGTCGTACGACCCGAATATTCCCCGATAAAACGAATATTCCCCGACCAAATGAATATTATCCGACACAATAAAATTTGCATATAATATCCTTAGCTTTTAATTTTGTCAATTTAACTATTTACTGTTTCAGAAAAATATATATAAGGAAAAATTAAATTTTGTATTTCATAAAATTTAAGATCTTATAACTACTTTATTCCACCAAAAGGCTTTATGTCATTTTTTTGAAGAAAAAAAAATCTAAAATTTTTTTTTTTGGGATGACAGCCATAAAAAATGCTTCTTTATTTCATAAAAGTGTTTGGAATTAATGACCAAATGTCATCCGCCGAATTGGGGAGTAACATGGATAATAAGCAGTAGCATACTCCGCCTTAGCTAATATTGCGTATCTCGGGAAAAGAGAATGATTGAAATGGTACGCACGTAGTGTATATCTCTCGGCTTCTAAATGAGAGTTATATTTTATTATATAGATATTTTATAAAATATTAATAATTCGTAATATATTTGAATGTAATTTGAGAGAGATTATTTTATACTCTTGAAATAAGTAAACAATATGTTCTCTCTCTTACATATTTGTAAATTCCGCCTATGATCAAATTCACATGTATATAAGAGAAAAAAATTATATTATTTACTTAATTCACGAAAATAAACTAATTTTTCATAATTTGAGTATACTGACTTCTTATTACCACTTGAGAAAACACTGGGGGTTTACTTTGCATTTGTAATAATATTATGTTAACTTAGTTTATGTAATAGGTAGCAATAATATTTTAAGGTGTAAAGTTATTCTTGGAACATATATATCTATACGCAGACATTTTTTTCCCGGTCTCATCCTATTGACATTGGGTAATACTTATTTATTTTAAAAAATAAATAATATTACTATATTTTATAACAATACATAACATGAGACATATAACATAAGACGATGAGGATGAGACCACGGAGAATAGGATAAAAAAATTAAAATCGCCAACATGAGTATATATGTAAAAGTATTAAACTTGATCTGACCCAAAATTTCGTAGTTTATATTTTAACCAAACTATAAAATCATATTGACACTTGAGTTATACTAACCATGATTTTACTGAAGCTCCATTCGTTCAGAAACTAACTATAAGCCAAACGGGTGAGGGTATTGAGTAACAAAATACATACCATGCACACGTAAATTAAGGAGAATTTAGTCAAGGTTGAAGGACAAGTTAGAAGAAGGATGGAAGGGACATAAATGAATTAAAAAGATGACATATTTATTATATATACATAGGGTGGGAGGATATTAGTAGTAGACAAGGTTGCTTTCTTTTTCTGACTTGAGAGTACATCACACAACTACTTTAGTCTCTATCTATCAACATAACCTAAACCCCCTCGCCATTAAAGACTCTCCCCCCTACGTATTAAACCCTATCTATAATACAACGCAATCTCATTATTCAGACAAGGGCATGTGAACATAACCCACGCCCCTCCCATTGATTTAATTGCAAACCCTAAAATCCAATCACCACCCAAAATTTATATTATTACATCATATACATGATATATAGGAGAACTACTTATTTGGTTTTAAGCTCTCCACGTTTTTAAAAATTAAAATATAATTTTGAAATATAGTTTATGTCGTTCATAAAATTGATATTAATCATTCATTATTAAAAACCCACTAAACCGTCGATGTCAAAAACGTTGCAAGTCCATATATATATATATAATTTGTAGGAATAAAATAAAGTACGAAAAATAAAGAGAGAGAAAAAACAAATATAGGCGACACGAGTAATTAAAAAGAGATTACAGAGAGAGATGTACATATACCAAAACAGGAGGAACAAATTCTGAGCGCCGCCAGTGTAATCATTCAGAATGATAATCACGAGGACCCACTAACTCACTGGAGAGATACAGTGATAGATTGAAAAAGAGGGAGGGAGATTAGACATATGGAGGGAGGCTCTCTTCAACTTCCAATAAAAATTTAATGGATTTGAAGAAAAAGGAAGAACTGGCTGGCTTCTGCTACTTTTTCCCCTTGTTTGCCCCAAAATCCCGTCTCTTAATTACATGATAGATTGACATGTTTGTTTTGGATGCTGACACTTTGCATATCTTATAGATCTACCAGAAGAAGTAGTAATCTTATTAAGTGACTTTTACACTTATTAAAAAAATTATTTATAATTCTTATTTTTATAAAAAAAAATAAAAAAATATAATCTCACCTTATTTATAAAATATAAATAAAATAAAATTATATTCTTTTATTTTTTTTACAGATGAAGTTTTGGAAAAATTTAGAATTTTTCATCTTATTACTAGAATTATTATTTGAATTCTTTATTTTTGTTTAACATTTAAATCTAAAAAATTATTTAATAACTAAAAAAGTGACTTGTTTCTTTCAATGATATTATTTTACCGTTTTAAAAAATAAAATTTTATTTAATAATTTTTAAATATTTAATTTAATAAAAATAAGTAGATATTATTATTAAATATATTTATATAAAAAAAATTATCAAAGTTTTTTTATTAAAAAATAACTCTTAATAATTTAAATTTTATTTTATATTTTATTGATTAAAAAATATTAATAAATAAATAAAATTATAACAAATAATTTTTCTCTTTTATTAATTTAAATATGAATTCATTAAAAGTCATTAAGTACTAAATCAACACAACCTTCTTTGTTTTTAATACAAGGATTTTCTTAATGTATGTCCTTCGAGCACACTAAACGCGAAAAATAATGTATAATATTATTTGTTTATGTAGACGCACTGAATTTAATGTATAAAAAAATACTCCAATATACTAGTAGACCCTATGTATTGAATTCAATGTAATTATATAAATAAATAATTTTTAACGAGTCCCTTCTTTTATTTTTCGCATTTAATATGTGCCCTAATGACCCATATTAAACGGACCCTTGATACAATGCCTGCGATCCGAAATCAATCAGATTCTCACACTTGTATTCAAGTACTTTGCCTTGTTCGTAGCTCTTGGAAATAGCTCACTATAATTGCTGTCGGTGTAGCTAGCTGTCCCATTTACTTTTTACTCAAACTCTTAACATTCATACATTTATCCAAATTTGTCTTGGTTATATATGTTCATGTTCTTAAGCAAGAAAAAGATTTCGGTAAGAAAACACCAAAACATAATAATAATGATAATAAAGACGAGAACTAAAAAACAAAGCATTAATAGACAATTGCATGCCCCGGGTGGCTCAGAGCACAAGACCAATGACGTTACAGGACAATTAAGGTCCTCAAACTAGGTAGGTGATCATTAACTTTGGGTTTTTGGCAGAGAAAATTTGATAATTATATAGAAGTGAAGTTATTTTTGGAGAGGATGGGAGGGTTTTAATTAGAATTAGAGAGAAAGACACTAAACTAATCACAAAATTCACAACTATTAGATAGATGTATTATATATCTAATACTATTTTATATCATTTCGATGATCAAGCATATTTGACTTTTAAGTTAATCTTGGTGAATAAATATATTTAGTCTTCCCTCAATTAATAATTAGTGATCTGTATAAGGGTTTAATTATCTTTGTAAATATAATAATAATATTTTAATATATTTATTTTATCTTTAATATGATATCAAATCTATATGTTAAATTTTGATAAATATATTTTTTTATCGTCGACGACGTGAAATATTGTTTCTCCTTCTGCTATACGCTGCTGGCAAGATATTATCTCTCCTTCCGTACGTTAACGCTCCTCTTGCTACGTTAACTCTAAAAGTTTAATTTTTTTTTTTTTAGAGATAAGTAAATGTATTGAAATATTATTATTATCCTTTATATAGACTACTAGTTAAATTATAAGACTACTAGTTGAATGGAGGTCAATTATACTTATTCACCGAGATAAACTTGGAGGCCAAATATACTTAGTCATCAAAATGACATAAAATATTAAATATATAATACTAACATAGTGGAAGGATAGTTAACGTAGGGGAAGGAGAAATAATATTCTGCTGACGATTATATTCCGTCGACAAAAATATATATATATCAAGATTTAACTTATAATTCTGATTCTGTATTATAGATACAATAGATATATTGAAATATTATTGTTATGTTTACAAAGAGGATGAAATCCTTATATATGCTACTACTTGAGTGAAGGCCAATTATATTTTTTCACCAAGATGAATTTAGAGGCCAATTACTATACTTAGTCATCAAAATATCATAAATTATTAAATATATAATATTAACATCCTCTCTCAACCTAAAAGTCTTATAGCAATAACTTTCAATGACGATAATGAAGTAGTAAGACAAAGGCATGTTAATGCATGCACAAGGGCGACACACAAAGTATTGACTTATAATGACAACACCAATGAGAGGAATGAAACTATATATAATCGAAGCCAAAATAGAAATTTAAACAAATCGCAGTTGAAATTGAAACCAAAGACATGATCAAAAACTAAAATTAAATCGAAGCCAAAATAGAAATTTAAACAAATTGCAGTTGAAATCGAAACCAAAGACATGATCAAAAACTAAAATTAAAGATAAGCTTAAAATTGAAAATAAAAATAAACTTTTGGAGTTAATATATCGGAAATCAAAACTGAAGACATGATCAAAAATTAAAATTGTAGATGAATTTAATATTGAAAACAAAATTAAACTTTTAGAGTTAACATAACAAAAGGATAAATAATATCCCGACGAGGATTATATGCAGTCGATAATAAAAATATATTTATCAGGATTTAAGCTATAGCTCTAATATCATTTTATAGATGAAATAATTGTATTAAACTATTTTATTATTTTTATAAAGAAAATCAAACTCTTATATAGACTATTAACTGAATGAAGGTTAAGAGGGTGTTCGGGAACTACTTATAACTTATAAGTCATTTGCCTTGATAGACATGTTCGGCAATAACTTATAAGTTAATTTATTAGACAAAAAAATAAGTAACATTTTGAAACTCATTAAATATGACTTATAAGTTATTTTTAATAAGTTAGTCAACTCTTATGAAATGACACCTTTGTCTTCTTTTATTTTTTTAATGTTCTTCTTATTAATATCATTTTTAATAATATTTATATTTTATTTTAATTTATAAGTTTTTATAAGTAGTACACATTTACTTATAAGTCACATAAATTTTAAGTTATATGGCATACTGATGCCAAATATTTTCACTTATAAACACTTAAATTTTAATTTATAAATTTATTTAATTTTTAATTTTTAATTATTGTAAAATAAATCATTTTCAAACATGCCATAAATATAATTGTTCACCGAGAAGAATTTAAAAATCAAATACACTTAAGCATGCATATATCGATGTACGGACCAATAGAATGAATATCCTAGCTAGCTACTCATTATTATTATTATTGTTATTATTTCAACCCCTTAATTGTTTTTATTTATTTCCCTCCCCTCGTGCAAAACTTTTGAATGTGGATTTAGTCATCGATCGTTCCCATTTCTCCATGCACCGAGTAGAATTGTTCTGGCTATAAATTGAAGCACAACCTACACACAGCTGCATAACATAACACCAAGTGAAAACCGTAAGTATAGAGAAGACCAGAGGGAGCTCACCTTGTCTAATTAAATCATTGCTTTTATTTGAGCCTTTAGCCTTTGCTTCCAAATTATTGTAGGTAGTGAGAATTACTCGAGCAAAAATCAAATGGAAGAAGCCATGAGGAAGCTCAACGCCGGGCTAACTACTCCCCACACGACGGAATCTGAATCCCCACCGCTCCTTCAACCAACCATTGCTAACCTCCAAAAGAGATCATCATGCGCCACCAGCGTCAAAAGGTCACTCAAGGACACCACTAACGGTGGCACCATGAGGTACCGGGGTGTGCGCCGCCGACCCTGGGGCCGTTATGCAGCGGAGATAAGAGACCCGCAGTCCAAAGAAAGGCGGTAGCTGGGCACGTTTGACACTGCCGAGGAGGCGGCTTGCGCCTATGACTGTGCGGCTCGAGCCATGCGCGGTCACAAGGCTAGAACCAACTTTATGTACCCAACTTCACCACCTCACCCTGCACCACCATCTTCATTTCTCCACAACAACATTAACAAACAATCTCAGCCGTCCATTCCGGATCTCTTTCCCACTAGTAGTATTCATCACCAATATGATGCTCCTCCTCCATCCTCCGATATTTTCTCATCATCATTTTCAAGCCCTGCTTGTGTTGCTGACTTTTCTGGACCTGCACCACACACAAACAATATTCCTTCCTACTCTAATATGAACATGCTTCTCTTTGGTGATTTTATCAGCTCTTCTACTACTACAAATTCAACATCATCACAACAATCTTTAATTCCCATGCACCACCAACACATGACTAATGGCAGTAGCAGCTCTGTTAGCGCCAACATGTCTGCTGCTGCAGGTCCATCATCATCAATGAGGAGCAGGAGCACACCACCTTCTAAGTTTGAAAAAAATAGTGGTAATGAAGGAGTTATTTCAAAATCAAGTAGCGATGATTATATGGATTTCTTTCCATCTGCGCCGTCGGATTCCGGGTTGTTGCAAGAAATCTTGAATGGTTTTTTCCCAAAACCTGCACTAACAAAATCCAATGAGGAGCCACTACAAACTTCAGTTGATGAGCCTACCTTTGTTGTTCCACAGTCGATGGTGCCTGCTGCCAAACAATCCTTTACTACCAGTAATGAAATGAGGAAACTGGGTAGTAGTGGGAATGGCCATTTTGGACTTTACTTGGAAACTCAATATACTAGTAATAATTATCAAACATTCGGTGGACAACAGCAGCAGCAGTTTGGGAGTTATGGGAATGGAGGAGTAGGAATAATAGAGTCCCAGACAATGATTGCTCTGCCTCCTCCTCCGTTGTACAATGACATTATTCCGGTGTCGATACAGCATGATAGCAACACAATGTACCCAGAGCTTCTTGGTCTTTTTGCTGCTAAGCTTCGGAATGCTTAATTAATTCTCTCCTCTTTTGCTAGCTGACTACCAAGTTACTCGTTCTCTCTGGTTGAATTAAGCGTTGCGTCTTTCTCTCTGTCCATCTCTCTATTTATTTTGACTAATATCATCAGATCGATCCCATGACCAAATGTAATCAAAACTACTTAGTTAGCTGTTAAAAGCATAATATTAGTCAAGGATGTGCATGTTTCGTTTAGTTCGGTAAAGATGCGGGCTATGGAGTAATATAGTGTACTGATTTTGTAGATATTCAACTACTGGAGGAGTTCTGCTTTGTTTTGGTTTCATTGTATTCAACTCACTACTGTTTAAAGACCATCCCATGGCATTCCCTTCAATCGTGTATGTTTTGTCATGATGGTAATGAAGCTTTATTTTAACTTGTCCATACTACGTACGTGTACCCTACACTACCCTATATATATTTTGTGCACTAATTTTCTTCTTTTAAGTACTCCTATGTTGTGATAGTAGCCGGAATGGATCCTTTTTTACATAAAGTGAAAGTGCAGATCGATTATTAATTAGTACATACTTTTTGAGTTGACCTTTGGATCGATTCGTGCCTTTCGATCAACTTTTGTACTACTACGAAACTTTCTACTCTACGCTGTGAGCAAATATATATATATATATATATATATATATTTTTTTTTTTTTTTGTGTATGAATGGATGGATGGATGTTTTGTACTTTTTTATACGAGAGGGGTTGTTAGGATTCTATTCAAACCATTTCTCGAAAAGATAATAATAACGTACGTGTAATGAATGAAATGAGAGAAAAATCTTTCCTACTTCCACTACTAGTTGTTTGTTCATGCCCGGGGGTTGGTCTGTCCGTCTACTCATGAGCCTCAGAATTATGGTATATCCCTCTTGTGATTGCAAGTTAAGCGAGTTTGAATTTTGTACCCTTTTTCAATATAAGAAATAATAAATTAGGACACTTGTATTAGGGCGAGGATTTTTTTATTTTTGAAGGGAGCGCAAGCAAAGCATACTTGACCTAAATTATAACTACAAATTTCACTGCTAACCATTTGAAAACAAGTGAAATTTCAAATAACTAAGAAACATATAATGGCGAGGTCTACATTTTTAAACGGTGAAGACAAAATAATCGAATAAAATCCAATCCCTATTTAGGAACGAAATTTCTCACCATAATTTGCTTGAGATCAGCATATATTTTGAAGCATAGATAGAATGTGCATGGATATCTTATAGGGCGTGATATCATTAGCCAAATATTCGTCTGACGCTATAAACTGATCTTAATACATGACAATTAATCCTAAAACAGTCTTATTTTCTTTTCTTAGTTTTGTTTAAATGGTTGCTATATATATTATTCCAACAAATTAATCTTACACCGTCTATATAAAGATCTAACGGTGTAAAAAAGAATTTTTTTTGCCCAACTTTAATCCTTCTAGCGACCTGACCAAAAAAAAAATATTTTGGCTAAGCCGCTACCCCTTCTAGCAGCATAAGAAGAGTAGGCCTAATCAAATACTTCATATAGTTATGCCACCTTATCCACTTTCTAGTCAAGTATGAATAGGCCAAATGTTAGGGTTTAGGTGCGTTGGATATGTTAAGATATTTTACATGAATATCATATTAGATAAATTTAAAAGTGTAGATGTGTTAATAAGTATAATGAATTTTTAATGTAATAAGTTAACATTTTAGGTAAGGAGGTGATTCAACATTTTTATTGAGTCAGTCTACACAGGTGTGCCCTGTATTTGTGATGAATTAATGTACGATAGATCATTCAATTTCACTTCAAGTGGTATCAGAGGTTATGGTTCGATAGGCCTAAGTATCAGGTTGGTGCTCCAAGGCGTGTGTTGCTCTCTCTTTGTGGTGCGGTGGAGCAAAATAGAGTTGAGTCGGTGGAGCATAAGGGAAATCAATAGTGCGTTTGTCATTACGTGGTGAAATATTATTTAAGTCGGTGCTTGCTGCTACGCGGTGAAATATGATTCGAGTTAAATGGAGCGGGTTCAGGATGTCTCTGAAAAACTGTTAAGGGTGACGAGTTCACAAGGAGTAAGGTTGTATTCACACGTTAAGTGGTGGAGTAGTGCTTCTTTTATTCGAAAAAGAAAAATACTTACATATTGTTGATCAGAAAATTAATTGGGTTATTGGTACAGTTGTTTCGTATCATGCTACGCCTATGAGGGAATTTTTCACAACGTACAAAACTCATGTGAGAATGGATAACACTAATTAGTCCAAGATTATTAGAATTGGTGATATTTGCATTCAGATATATGTACGCTATACTATTACTTTGAGGGATATTAGACATGTTTCAGACTTGTGCCTAAACTTGAATTCTAGTATGACCTTTGATATGAAAAATTATATGAATCACTTTGACAGCGAAAAATGGAAACTTACTAAGGGTGCAATGGTAGTTGCGAGAGTGCGCATGCCATCAATTAGGTATTTTTTTTATCTTAATATATTTTAGTTGTTGAGGAGGGGGAGTCAGAGAATTTTCAAGAAGTCGAGACTCATAAGGAGAAGAGCAATTGATTGAGAGTAATGAAAGATGAGATGAATTATTTTTGCAATAATCACACTTATGAGTTGACTACACTTTCAAATGATAAGAAAATATTGAAGAATAAATGGGTGTTCAAGCTAAAAAATAATAGTGAAAAACTAGTGAGGTATAAGGCTCGGTTGATGGTCAAGGGTTTTACTCAAAAGTAAGGTATTGACTTTGATGAATTAATGTGAGATGAATCGTTCAATTTCATTTTAAATAGTATTAGGGCTCACGGTTCGATGGGCTCAAGTATTAGGTTGGTACTCTAAGGTGCGTGTTACTCTCGCGTTTGCCACTACATAGTGAAATATGGTTTGAGTTGAATAGAGCGGGTTCAAGATGGTTTTGAGAAGTTGCTTATGGTAAAGGGTTCACAAGGAGTAAGATTGTACTCACACGTCTGCCTCTTGCATGGTGGTGTAGTATCAGAGTCGAGTAAGACTCATTAAGGGATTCAAAAGTGTGTCTTAAATGGTGACTACTCTAGTAGTATTCAATTGAAAAGGTGGAGATTATTGAGATATTTCACATGAATCCATATCAGATAAATTCAAAAATATAGATGGGTTAATAGCTATAGTGAAGTTTCATCCTAATAGGCTAATTTTTTAGGTAAGGAGAAAATTCAATATGCTTATTGAGTTAGTCTGCATAAATGTACATTGTATTAATGACAAGATGAAAAGAATATAGCATTCAACTGGACCGACAATTGATTGTGGACATTTGGTTTCAGGATTAAAACACTAAATGCAAGTTTTAATATAAAGTTTGAGATATATATATACAGGGAATTCATCCACAGTAATTGATTGGTATGAATACTATTACAGCAACTATATCTTACACCGTTCATGATAATAAGTTTGAGATGTATATATAAAACCCATCCACAGTAAATGATTGGTGGGAGTACTATTATAGCAACTATATCTTAAACCATCAATTATAATAATGTATGACTTAGATTTATTGTAAAAACCTCTTTGCCGCTAGAGCTTTTAACGGCAGGCTTCCTTCCTTTCCTCTCTTTCCTTGTACAGTGAAAAATCCTTTGCAATCTCAGCAGCGTTGATTATTCTCACCGGAATCTCAACCCACAATCTGGACGTTTGTAAGTAGAATGAATCTTTTAGCTCAAGATCGATCAATTCAAAACAAATGTATTCATATCACAATTTAAAATTTCGAAAAACCAGAATTTAAGGGTATCTCAAAAATTCTCTATACTTGCACAATGGTTGTGACGATTGCTTTTGGAACCTAACTCCCAATAATACAAGGTGATTAGGAGAAAACATGGCCTGCAGAGAAATGGGTTGGATCCATTTCAATCCCCTGAAAATTCATATCTAGGTTCACTCTTTTTTCATCTCACTCATGCAATACTAGGCAAGAAATGGATCTCTAATTTAATACTGAAAGAACATCCAAGTATGTGATATACTCATACGCTTCTTTTCCATGGCTCTACGGTTTTACTTGTGTCCAACATTCTATTATATCAAGGCAATCATTTTACTTGGCATTCCACTTTTCTATAACTATTGTACTCACTCCCCCTAACTATTGTAGTCTTTCATCCTATTTTGAAAGATGAGTTAACATCACTAATTGACAGGAAAAGTTAATATCTCGTGATGTATAGTGTGAGCAGGGCCATAATAAGATGAAGAGTAGCCTGTTGAAGGGAAGGGAAGGGATGCTATTGCCGCCCTGATGATGATAATAATAATAATAATAATAAATTGGGGTGTATTCCTTCTCTTCTTTCTTAAAATAATAAAGATGATTGCATTGCCATTGCATGTTTTCTCATTGATCAATACCATTAACTGAAAAAAAAACAAGAAAAAGAAAAAGAAAAAAAAACAAGAATAGTAATAATAATGGGTTTGTCTATGTTTGAGTTGGATTCAGAGTGGGCGATGATGAATGCAGATGGGATATATGTTGGTTGATGGAGTTGATCATCATCATCATCATCATATATATATATGCATACGAATTCCTGTACGCATCATTATGCAACATATATAATGGTATGGTGTGTATGGAAGGTTAGCTTCGTGAATGAATATATAATTGGATGATTGCAGGACACAAGTTAAAATGGAGAATTATGAGGAGACAGCAAACAAACAAGGTGGTGGAGGTAGATATATTCCATCAGAGATCGAATACTATTTCCACCCAAGTACTAATTAACATCATCAGGGGGTTGGTTCCACCACTCTTGTACTAAATTTATTCCTATATATATTTACACTAGGACTGTACTATAGGCGAGATGAGTGAATACACCACAAGTTGCTTCTATATATATATATACAAAATATTTTGATACTACGTACATCCGCCTAATAGTAATTTATTCTTTGTTTTCCTTTTCTTGTTTGAGCGGACACCAATAGAATTTTGCTTGGTGATATCAAATCTACTATTTAGGTAGACCACATGAATTATCATGCTGCCTACATCCACTTATCCACGTCCACATCTACTTTAATATTATTGCGTAAATTGTAAAAAAGTGTGAATAAGAGAAAAAATGAGAAAGTGTAAATGAAGATTGAAATTTCCGCAATTTTATGCTTGATGCACAGATTTGGTTATATCCAAGCTTTATGCATGAGCTAAAAGTTCAGGCAGTCAAACACATGAAGATAAAATCTACACTAAGTTTAATGTTGTCCAGTTGCCTTAATCGCGTTACTATAATAAGCATATTCTCAGCAAGGAAACGTTTGATTTAGGTTTTTCCAATTGTCACCTATATGTTTCAGACATGTCCAACTAGGTTTCTGTGTTTTGTTGACAACTTGTAAGTAGTGCACACTTAGCCAAGGTTCCTCCTAGAAATACAAATCAGTTGAGAATGTATTCATTAATGAGCTGCAACCGAGAGATAAAGACTGGTGCCAATGGATCTATCGACAAAAAATATCAATTCCGGTCCCGCATATAGCCAATTAAAATTGTCCTATTCCAATTTCCACAAAAAGAGGCTCCGTCGGCGTTTCTCTCCCGCTCTCTTTCTTTCTTGAATTCGTCGAATTTTATTAGCATAGATTACACCGATAATGCACAGTGGAACGTTTGTTTTACCTAAAGATTACAAGCATGTTGCAAGAAAAGGAAAAGGAAGAAAAAGTAGAACAACAGTAGTATAAGTTATTCTTCCTTCCTTCAGGTGACCACCCAACCAACCGGAAATTAAATACAAGTAGTTAGCTTTTTTCGCTTCCATTTCTGTTGATGGACCACAACTTACTGAACATCCTTTTGGGCCTATTAGGAAGTGAACGAATTGCCTTGATTCTAGATGATTTCTCAATTACATCTGCATAGTTCTCATCCAAGTTATCATCTTCTGCAAGCTTCATTTTTAGAGTTGAAATATTAGACTTTGGTGTCCGAAGTCCTGAAACGCTCCACTGGTCATCTGCTCCCAAATTTTTATTACTGCTTAATGACCCCAGAGGCCTAGATGAATCATCATGTGCAGCTAGAAGTGCCTTTATATTGCTAGGAAGATTGGTCACTTGGCCACCAGCCGCAGCAGCTCGAGCTTGCTCAAAGAAGAGGACTTGCACCACCACCCTGAGTGGGAGTAACTCGTTTTGCGCTGCATGCGTGCAGGCTTCCATAGACAACTTTTTGCAGTCCAGAATTCGGCATATGCGTTTTCTTTCACTCTTGTTGAGTTCTGGCTGTCCCTGGATGTTTAAGCACAATAAATTTATTACCAATTCTAGTAATCCACAATTCCAAATATATGAGTTCATTTAAAACTACTATTTTATGAAGGAGCATTCTTGAGTAGCACTGTTGTAGGTATAAGGCCTACAGACAACAGTTGTTGCCAAATCAACATCAGTCAGTTCTACATACAAATTATAGCTTTCTTATGCGACTGTGTTGAAATTTAGGGTAGATATTCAATAATTTAGACAACAAATGCAAAGCAAATCCCACTATGCATAACAACTTTATAACAACCTAACAGATTCAACCTACAATTATTGTACTTGCTGCACTGCCAAATTAGAGAGGTTATGCTAAACCAACTAAAATAACAAATCCTGTATATGACAAGATTCATAGGTAAATGGAGTTAGTTATATATATCCACTAAGAATGATGGTGACCTATATCCAATATTTTAACCACCGAATGTTTTTGTGGTTCATGATTTGCTTAAGAGAAAAGGGATTTAAAATTTTCATCATTGGATTAAGATGATCTAAGAATGAGGATGCCAAAAAACATAAAAACTAAAGAAAATCAGAAATTGGTCATAGATTATACGTACGAACTGTGTCCTAAATATACCTTGAGATAGATGTCAATGGCTCCGTATAGATCATCATGGTCGAGCCTTGCAAACTTTGGAAGAGCCTCAGCAATTGCAACAAACTTTGAAAGGGGCAAATTAATGTCATGAGATACCACTCGGAGGTAGCCATCCACAAGCTTTGCCACTTTCAGTTTGGAGCTATGAGATGCTGAAGATGACCTCCTACTCTCCTGCAACCCAACATCAATATTCTCAGCCGAACGTGATCTTCTCCTCTGAAAATTCCCTTTGGCTCTTGGAGGACTAGTCGGGGGACTCTGCCCTTGTAACATGAACTGCTCCAATATGGTAATGACAATGTCAACATCATATTGTGTTTCATGTGTGCGAGACATACTGGGAATTAAGAGATCACCAACTGTTGCTTCCTCTAACTGAATGCCAATTCTTCTAGCCAATTCCATCTTTGAAGAAGAAGAAGCTCCAAGTATATTGGCTGCCTTCAAAAGTTTAAGTAGGAAGCTACAAGAAACTGTACTTCTGTCCACCGGTAGTAAGCTAACTATTGATTCCAAGAGAAGCCTATGCTTTGAGGCTACATCTCCAATCGAATCTGACTCCTGGTCAGATTCACCTTCCTTCTCAACCTTCAAGTTTTTTGATATGTTTGGCAGCCATCGAGATGCATATATCCGCAATGCATCACCAATAAGATTTGAGGGCATCTTCCCTCCAGATTTAATGGCTATCATTGTTCTCCAAAAAAGGTCTATGCCCAATTCTGCAACATCTTCAGCCCACCAGCCTTTAGTTATATATTTAGACCTTTGACTCTCAGCTCCATTACAGGATAGTGTATTGTCCCTACCTCTTCTCGAATAACTGTGTGACAAATTTGTCTTTGAGGGGTGGGAAAGAACTTTCGAAGCAATAGCTTCAATACATCTGCTAGTGATACCGAAGTCTTCTGCCCACAAAGGGAAGGCTTTGGTGCTCTGTAAGGTCACAATTGAGTCTTTCCAGCCATGAAGTACACAAGAGTTAAAGAAAACTTCAAGCTTATATATTAAATTCCCCTTCTCGACATCTTCTGTCATCTGGAGGTATTCGGCAGCGCATCTAGCTGATACAATGTTGTAGGCACTGAGAGTGATTGTGATACCGTAGCAGAACTTTGCACATAATTCAAAAGCCTCAATCCCACCGGGAAAGTCGGGAAGTTGCACTATCTGGTGTTGTGAGGATTCAGGCGATTCAGAGCAAAGCCTTTGAAGGAGCAAGCACTTGGACAGCAGAGGAAACTGTGAACCAGAACAATCAACTTTAACACTACCCAAAAATAGCATAATTCAATTGAATTTTCATCACTAATTACTCAAAATTAACATCCTTTAGAATTATATAGGAACTCGAGGGCATCCAAAAACCTTACCTTGTGAAGCAAATATCTACTTCCCTTCACTTGCACTATAAGATCACTGGTGACCTCTGAGGAGATTGACCTGCATTAACAAGAAACAAGCCTGATTTTACTCACCATACACAAAAAACATCTTAATAAACACATTTAAACAGTTCTAATACTACCTTACTGACTCAGAAGTATAGAAAGTATCAGGCCGAGATCCAAGTTTCATAAACTTCATTTCTCAACCTTGTTTTTCCTTCTCAAGTTATCTGGTCAGATAAAATGAGCCAAAATTTCTGACAGATGAATTCTTCAGGTTTAATATAGCACTGAACACATAGGGTTCTTCCTCCAAATAGATGACGTGCAACCTGGACCACAATTTAAAGCTGCCGCTTCTTGTATTTAATTTTCCAAATTTTGTTACCTGACGGGGAAGATAATCAACTCAAAAGACCTCAACCAGTAAGTGAAGTGAAAACATAAGGAAAAATAAAACAAATGACCGAAAAATATAATAATTACGGAGAATCCAAGAACCAAGGAAATCTCAGAAGTCTTGGTATGGGTTTTTTCTATTTTTAACGATATGGTGCAATTTATATAACTAATGGGCAGGCTGACAGAAACCCAGAAGAACAAATACTCTAAAATCACAGTCATTTCAGTCCAATTCCATACCCCATTTAATACAGACATGCAGAAACAAGAACAGTAGGTATGCCAATCACATCAAGTTCAGTATATCAAACCAAACAAAGTAAGAAGATAAAAATATCAACTAACTTTTGAAAACAAATGCCCACCAACCACTCGTATAAATTTAAATCATAAAGCAAAAACATTATCCCAATTAGAAAGGGTGAATAAAATATGCCTACAAACAAACCTGAAATTAAAACAAACTGTGACTTTTTTTTTTTTTTTGCCCATGGAACTTGAAGAAAACCGCTGCTTTAAGCATTGCGTTGGCAAGGAATGAGAGAAAAGGCGACGCCCACGTGCTTATGCTGCGCCCACTTGTACCCTTCTCTCTCATCATTGCCACACCCGAATATTTTAGTCAACTCACTATTTTATTTTATTTACTTTTTCGTTCCTGCAAAGTGTAAATTTTTTTATTTCATAAAAAATGTCTAAATTTTATAATTTAAATTAAAAATATGTAAATACGGATAAAATGAGAATTTATTTATATATACTTTTTTAATTTGTGTAAGACATTATTTTAAAACATCGGAGGTACCCAAAGATTCTAAGCGGCTATAAAACCCATCATAATAATATATGTATACGCAGACTATATTATATTTAATCAGAAAGGTAATGTTATGAATACAAATAAATTTGTAAGTAAAAAAAGTACAATTAAACTATATGGTATGGTATAGTAATTTAATGAAAAGAATATAGAAAAGAGAGAAAAAGGCTGTGCATGGGCTGGCTGGCTATCTGATACTAGTATGATTGATAGTATTTCTTTTAACTTTTTTCTTTTTCCTCATCTACGGGCCTTTCTCAAGTCCATGATGATACATAACTGGCCCAACTACATGTCTACCCTTTAGTTGAGGGTTATCTACGACTATTAGAGATGAGCAAGAAATAGAATTGCTCTCAAAATTGCATAAAAAATCGTACCAATTAAAATTGTACCAACGATTTCAGCGTATGTAGCTGTTTTAGGTGGTTGAATAATCGCAAATACTGTTTGAGTTTGATTTTTGGGTAAAACCACATCTAAGAAACTGCACCGCACCATGCACTGTCAAAATGAAGCATATCAAGAAGTATTATTATCATGTACAAATATTTATAATTATCCCAAATTATAATTATCTCTGTTTAAAATTTTTATATGTTAGGATATATCATTATTTATGTTTTTAGGTTTTATTTTATTTTTGTTTAGACAAAAATATTATAAGTAAAATTGTGTGTTATCAAAGTGGTATTTAATATTGTATGATGTAAAATTGTTAATTTAAATTGCATAAAATTTAATTATTTTAATTAGTTTTGGAACCAAAACTGCACCAAATGAAATCGCACTGCAAGGTTCAAAACCGCACCGTACTAATTTCAAGCGGTTTCATGTGCGATTTTGAATTTATCAAACCACACTTAAACAATTTTATATACGATTTAAACTTTAAATTGCACTAAATCGCACCATATTCACCTCTAACAACTATGACGGTATCATTTATGATTTTATGTCGTGGGGCCATCACCATTAAATAAAAATGGACCTATTTCCCTTTTGACGTTACAAGATTGTCTTGAATTACTTCAGTGTGAAATGAAGAATTGCATGGTCCTAAAGTTTTTGGTATCTAATAATGATATTAAAATGATGCAGTAATTTGACAGTTGACTCGACAATTTGTTTTTTTACGGTCGGTTGGTTCTCTTATATGTTGACCGTATATTTATACGCCTATATAATATTATGACTGATTGAATGTTTAAGTAATTTATGGTCCACAGTTTGATTGATCAACAGTCCAATGAGAAATAGATACAATGGGAGCTAGTAGGAGATAGAACAGACATGCAATCACCTGATTGAGCAAAGGCTATGATGCTTCTATCCAAATTACTCAAAAATACTTGCAATATAACATTTCAAAGTATTTCTAAATAATTTGGACACATAATTTTATTACTGAAAAATATCACATGATCCCAAAAGACTTGAATCCTATAATTTTTACAAGCTTGTACTCAGATTACATTAACTAGAAATAAAAATATAGTAATTTGTGATAAATATAAAATCACATGAGTAAAAGCTGAACTCCTAAAATTTGTTGCTTAATCTTTTGTACATTGCTGCATAATTTGTGATAAATACCAATATTTTGAAACTCGGACTGAATATTGAGTCGAAAAAATTATCCGATAGATGGATCACTGGTCCAATCAGTATCGTTATTAAATCAGTGACGTTTTAAATACATAATTTTTTTTTTATTAATAATTAATAAAATTATAAAATATCTCAGTTTTTGTAACTTAAAATATAGTGAAAATTGTGTTAATTAGCTACTGAAAATGTTTACTTTTAAAATTATTATTTTTGTACTAAAAAATATTTAAAAATACTTAAAAATTAGTTCACTAGGCCAACTTAACTGAATTTACTAGTTAAACCACCGGTTCGACTGGTGGTTAATTAATTCAAGGGTTCTTTACAGTAATATATAACAATTAAGAAAAAAATATAAAATTAGTGCATCAACAAAATAATTACAAAAAGAGTGCAATGCAATACTCACATTAAATCATTTCAGTTTTACAAATCCCTTAAATCAAGGACAAATAAATTAAATTTGACAAATTCCTTAAATCAAGTAGAAGTAAATTAAATTACTTCAATTCAATTTCTTCATATCTCTCTCCTACTTTGACTCCACTAGCATACCAACGCCATTAAGTATAATTAAAGTCATTTCCTCTAAAACTGTGTCGAGTTCGTCTTCATGTTCATGGTTGCGTCAATGATCGGCGCCGTCATAACCCTAGTCAATCCCTTCTACATCACCGTCGAGATTTAATGAGAAGTCATAGTTGATCATCACCTTGAGAAAAAAAAGATGACCATAATCATTACATAACTTAAGTTATAATAAGTGTCGATAAACAAAATATATAGGTACATACTAAAGATAAGTCAATTTAGGAATTGGTTACCTCCATACTAGTATACTAGTATTTGGTTACTAGTATGGTTACCACCATACTGGTGTTTGGTTACCTAGAGTTACTGCCCGAAAAAACTAGTTACTACATATTCAAGAATTGATTACCTCCATACTAGTGTTTAGTTACTTAGATTTACTGTACGAAAAAATTACTTACTACACATTCAGGAATTAGTTACCTTCATACTAGTGTTTAGTTACCTCTATACTAGTATTTTGTTACCTAGATTTACTGCAGCAAAAAATCGTCATAATAGTGTTTGGTTACCTCTATACCAGTGTTTGGTTATCTCCATACTAGTGTTTGGTCACCTAGGTTAAATGCAGCAAAAAATCGACATACTATTGTTTGGTTACCTCCATACTAGTGTTTGGTTACTTAGAGAAATCGAGAAATCCAACCATAAACGTGAAGACTCCATTGACACCACTATGAGTGTGAATATTCCATTGACGTCACTCTTGACGCTACCATGAACGCGAAGACTTCATTGACGCCACCATTAGCTTATCAGCAGTGGTGTAGAAGGGATTGACGGTGACTATGACGGCATCGATCATTGACACCACTATGAACGTGAGGACGAATTTGAGATAGCGGCAGAGAAAATGAAGGAGAGAGAAAGCCACGAATGAAGTTTTGGAGAAGATGAAAAAAAGGGACGGAAGAAGAAAAAATGGAGAAAAGAAAAAACGGCAGGAAGTTTGAAAAAGATGAAAGAAAAGAAATATCAGAGTATTTAGTGGTGTTGATGTTGTTAAGTAATTTAAATTTTGAATTTTAAAATTTGGAACCAACTATCCATTAAATCACTTAACTAAATTAAAGGAATAACAATATACTAATATGGAGATTAAATATTAAAGATGTACTAATTTTATAAATATTTTTTGTATATACTTTTATTGTAATATTTTTTTAAAATGTATTAGTAAATATAATTTTTTATTAATTTAATCTAAATTTTGAGCAAAATAATTCAACCTGCTCAAATTGAAACGGACATAGGATCGATTCTCGATTCAACCGACCGATCTGACTTGGGTTTAAAAACACTGATAAATACATAATCATAAAAGTAAAATGATGATTCATTAATTACTGAATATGATAATCACTTTGAGATATTTAAAAAAAATGGTACATACAACCAAATTGAAGAATAAAAAAAAGGCTTAGCAGTAAATGTCTTTTTTTTTAACCGTAAAGTCACATATTCGACTATATCTTTTAGTACAAGAGAAAATTCCACAGGAGCTAAAGAATATTGACTGTTAATTAATCCAAAGTTTTTCTTGATTCCCCTCTTGACCTCATTCTAAAACTTTCTCTATGCCCCTGGAATAAAATTTATTTCTAGAATTAAATAAAAATAGCACTATAATTTTATTTTATTTATTTATTTTATTTTTTTTAAATAAACCGTCGAAAGAACGTGGACGTTGAAATGTTGGAGAGAGCAAGTAATCGTCAGATGACCCAATTTTGTGTGTAGGCTCAATCAAAGTCCAGCATGGGCTAAGAAGAGTCAAAAAATTAAAGCTGTTTCGGCTCCACCTTTGTCTACAACGACTATGACTCCGCACTGTATTCAGTCACGAACCATATGGTCCTAATGGCTTAGCCAATGGCAAAATCGAAATTTGGTAGGTGAAGAAAGGGCAAGTTGTGGATGTATGTTGGATACAGTCTGCGTCTCCGAAGCCTTCTTGTGTCCACTATCGCACTATATACCGCACGATCCGCAGGGTCCCACTCCATGCCACACAAAGGGCTAGCCAATCGACATGTGGGCCCATTCCACTCGTATATTTCTTTCTTTCTTTCTTTCTTGGTTGGTGGGATTAGATTCTTCCTAATAGGACTTGGAATAATATCTTATTATTCATAGCTCACAATTATGGTTGAGTCTGATCCTCTCACGGTCTCACTTCAATTCATACTTAGGTCAGGAATAAAATTCCGTCTTTACCCCTATATTAAAATGTGTCCGACTTTTATTGTAAATAAACATATTAATCAATTATTCATATAATTGTATTAATTTACCTTCTATATCATTATATTGAAGTACTCGTAAGAGTTGGATGTATTTTTGTTGCAATATATAGAATTATGAAATTTTGGTATAAACTTGAGAATATTATGTTATTTTATATCTTGTTATTAAGACCGTCACTTCGCATCTTGTTATTTTTCTTACTTTTTATATCTCAAACTAATATAAATCAAAGAGAACTTTTTTGTTGAGCAATATTTATATATATGTATGTATGTAACTCTATATATAGATATTTTTTTTATTTTTGACAAATGTGTCGATTTTTATGGCAAAGCTGGAGTATTAGGTTAATTATAAATTTTGAAGGCACCTAAAAAAAATAAAATAAAAAAGTGTGTAATATTTAAATTTAAGAGTGAAATTACTTTAAATTTAGAATGGGGAGATATGGTAGTAAATTAGTACTTTACTAGAAACGAAACCAGACACTTCAGCATAAAGAACTATAGATCCTGTTTGAAGAGCAAGTATAGTGGATATATTCCCAGATGGGGAGCAATATACATTATCTTTTTTGTTTTTTGTTTTTTGTTTTTTTTTCTTTTCTAAATATTATCTTTTTTGTTTGTTCCTTGACATTGGAGTTTAAAGAATTGGTAAGCTACTATATATACTATATTATAATTTGTATAGTAAGACATTTCCGTGACTGTGATACTAAAAAGCTAGTGCTAGCAGTTCCATTTTCAGAACTTGGCTCCCTCTGTTTGTTTTACTCCGCAATATATATATATATATATATATATATATATATATATATATATATATATATATTTATATTCCCTTGATTTAAATAGGAGAAAATTACCAATTGAAGAAGCCAACCAGCTAGCAAAAAGGTGTAAAAATAAAAATAAAATTGCACACAAGCATGCACAACCTGGATCCATCAGATCCTGCATGCATTTGAGTTGTAGGACCAGTTAATAAAAGCTTAAAGCTATATATAGCGCTACCTACGTACAATTTCCTTCATATATATATATCAATTATTCCAGTATTCATAAATATATAGGTTAGAGTTTGTTTATGCAATGACAGGACATTTTTTTAAATGTAAAATCATCACCATTTTAATTTGTCTTTTCAATGTTTGCAAAATAATCTTACTTCAGGCTTTAATTATTTTGTACGTTGTACACAGCTAGATCAGGCACACACGCATGCATGGACATTACTGATGGATCGAGAATTCGAGATCCCACTACCATGTACATGCAGCAACTGAAATGTGCTACGTTCACACACACACACACACACACATATGTATGTATAAATATATAGTAGTGCTTAATTACTAGCTAATCCATGCATCTTGTTCATGTGTGTTTTGGAGACTTTCATTCTGTTATTAATTATTCACAATTCACTTTCACAAGAGGGACCTCAATTACAATGAACTGGCACTTGATCATGCTCAAGAGTACACAAAAATTAATATTCCTCAGACCAAAAATTAATTAAGGTATACAAAGGTGGGGTTCAATCCCGTGCATTACATAAATAAATACATGTATCTGTGTTGACGCAGTTGCTTAAAGGTAATATCTAGAATTACCTAAAACATTAAACCAACCTCCGTAATACCCCATATATCTGGATGCATATTGTGGGTCACATAAAATATAAGAGTTGGATACCAACCTCCCTTAGGCATGCATCAAGGTTTGTTTGGACTTTGGACAACTCAATTCTAAGTCTTATAATTAGATCTAATGTATGTTTGAAATTCTATTATTTCTATATTCAGGATTGAATTTAGCTAAATTTTCATCCTCAATTCCGATGAAAAAACAAGTAATTAATTATATAACATTTAAATTAAAGAATTAATACTTACACAAATCGTCATCAGGCTCAATACTTATAACTAATAGTGTGTTAAAAAATAATAGTGTTTCCAAAATATAAGATTATTATTAAATTTTAAAAGTCGACTTAATTTAGACATTTTCATACTCAAAATTAAATATTTTTTTTTTTTATAATTTTAGTGAAAATAATTATGAATATTACAAACTATTTAAAAATACTACTCATTGTAAGATTTATCATTTTTTAAATAAATTATCTCAATTTAATTTGATTTAAAAAAAATTAAAATTAACTCTTAAAAATAAATATAATCTTATAATTTGAAAAATAAATAAATAACATTTAGTAGTAAATTGGCGTTGGTAAAGAAGGGTACCAAACAATTACATGGCTTCAAAGTCAAATAAGTATTAATAATGCTTAAAACTTAAAAGCTTGTAAGTGTTGATTAATGATGAGATTAAACACATTTTTAATTCCTGAGCCACCAACCCGCATGTAACACATGGATAGGCATGATGAATCAAAGGTGTCCATATTTCCATTTTGCCGTCCAACTTGATACTCAATTACCTTTAGTTTCTTCATTTGACCAGATCAATTGAAATTATAACTGTCTCGGGCCGGTTTGATGTAAAATCTTTTCTGTTGGATTATGTTGGATTTGAACTTGATATATATATAGTTAATGTTTTATCTTTCTTCAACATAAAATATTGAAACTCCTAATTGGTTTCACTGTCGGCACCAGGATTTTAAGTCCGGAAGGACTAAACTGTTTAAGAACAAATAATCAAATAAAAAATATAAATAAAATTATATACACTATATGTAAATATAATTTTTTTTCATTAAACACTCTTTTAAATCATTAAATTTATCTTTAGATTGAATTTTTAATGAAATTATGGGTAATTTTTTTTAGTGTACAACACGTCAAAGAGTGAAAAAAAAAATGTATATATAAATTGCATAAAAACACAACAACATATTTCTCACTTAATAGTTATACTTGAAAAGAGGGTAAGCAGTGTCAAATATATACATATACATACATGAAAACGTATTCAACCACCGACCCAGCCTTATAAATTATATTACAACAAAATAAATAGTTATAAACACCTAATTTATGATTTCTAATATATATTGTAGAGTCCTAATTAATTTCATATATTTTTGGAAGGGATACGATAACAAAATATCAGTACAAAAAAATCACTAATTCAAACAATAATATATTTATCACGTCTCAACTTTAAACATAAATTATAAAAATTAACACTAAGGTAGAGTGTTTGAGAGAGAATCTATAGTGGAGAGAATGTCTAGTAAATAAAATTTGAAAAAAAAGAGAGAATAAATAAGGATTAAACACTTAAAACATGTTTGGGGATTTTTTTTATAATTAAATGAGTGTATAAATTAAAAAATTAAAATTAACTGCATATTAACCAATAGCCAATTTAATATGGATATTAGATATTAAATGTGACACCCCCAAATCTAGGTCTACACAGTCCAAACTTGAGCTGTCAAAAGACTACAACAAAATTATTACAAAATAATACAACGTTCAACAATACAGTGTATAATAATACACAACTAATTCTCCACTATTATTGCCACACTATTTTACAACACGTGAAGACTAGGATAACTATCCCTCGGACTCTCACTCCATTCCTCGGCTAGACCCAGCTACGTTCTCATCTCCTGTTGAAAAACAATGGAACAAAAGAAATTGTGAGCTCAAATAGTCCAGTAAGAAATATCATGACTAAGATAATGACGAATAAATTATCATTAGCCTTCAACAGTTGAGTTCTTGATATAATACAATAGACTACAAGGTTTATATCAAAAACTGCAGTTAAATTCTTGAACAATGTTCAGATCAATAATAACAGCGGAATGAGCAATCTATTAGAAGAATAATGCAGACTATAATGTCCACTCGCTTCTCTTTTTAGTAAAAATATCATCAACTTTTATCATCTGAAATACCATTAGTCATGATAATAAAAATTCACAGTTCCTGGTCATAATCATGCAAATCAACAGTTTATCTTTGCACTACGGGCCAAAGATATTCAATATAGCACCAACGGTCATGATTATACCAGATTCAACCTTTGATCATAATCATACTAAACAACAGTTCATCTATGCACTACGGGCCAAAGAGAACTTTCAATATAATACCAACGGTCATGATTATACCAGATTCAGCCTTTGGTCATAATCATACCAAACAACAGTTCATTTATGCACTACGAGCCAAAAAGAACTTTCACCACGTGCCATAAAAGACACCGAACAGATGTATCGCCTTTAACTTATTATATCGCCTTTAACCTAACATCTTTACTTTGTGCAGATTCAAATAATGTCCAAATTATCAACATGATGTGGAGTGAAATTTAAAAATGATATTCAAGATCCACAGTTCAGAATAACGGTTACAGTTCAATAGAAAGGTTCAAAAAATAGGAAGGTTCAGTTGAAATAATGAAATTCAACTATTATGAAACATATAATATTTTCAAGAATTATAGAAGCAATAGTTCCGTAATAAGTTTTGATTTAGGAGTATGAAAGAAAATAATATCTCTTACCGTAGCAGGTTTGATTAACAAGAGGTGAAGAAAATTAATTTCCCTTACCATAGTAAGTTTGAATAATGGAAGATGAAAAAGATGTTATCCCTTATGAGTATAAAGGATAATAATAACATTTACGAATATGAAAGAAAATGATATTATAAATGAATATGGAATAAAAGTGTCATGTGATAATTCGTGTAGACAAATTATTTCCATACGAGACAAATAAAAAGGATTATTCACCAACAGGCGGTAGTCCGCGCAGTAAGGTTATTCCCACAATTTAATAAAATTTGAATACGAAGAGTTATTCACCAAACAGACAGTAATCCGCGTCGTAAGGTTATTCTCAGAGATTAATAAAGAATGAATACGATAGGTTATTCACCAACAGGCGGTAATCTGCGTCGTAAGGTTATTCCCACAATTTAATACATGGAAATAAATGGCACAAGAAAGAAACGATATTATTTTCGAGAATTAAAAAATGATAATCCCTTCTAGTAAGAAAGAACATAATATCCATTTATGATGATGAAAAGAATGATACCACTTACCTTAGTAAGTTTAAACAATAGAATATGAAAGAAGATGATATTCCTTACAAGTAAGAAAAAAAATGGCATTCCTTACCATAGTAAGTTTAAGAGTGTGAAAAGAATGACATTCCTTACCGTAGTAAGTTTAAGAGTATGAAAAGAATGACATTCCTTACCACAGTAAATTTAAGAGTTTGAAATGAATGATTTTTCTTACCTTAACACGTGACTGGATATTGATTTAAATGAGCTTGATCAACCTATATATTTATAATAAAATTAGTAATTACCACATATAAATTTCAAAGTGTATGATAACTCGTATAATATGAATTATCAAAATTATATATATTTAACATAATTTTTATAGTATGATATAACAACTTTTAAATAGTTTTTAAAATAATATTCCAAAATAAATCTTCCAAAGAAAGCTTTTAAAAATGAATCTTCTCAAAGAAGAGTCTTCTAAAGAAAGATTTGTGAATACCGTGAAAAATAGGAATTTATGAAATTACTACTCTTTAATAAAAGACTTACTTGAAAAATTCCTGCACTCCTTTTGGCTTTCAAACACTCAAACTAGCCTTACAATTCTCAGAGAAAACTCATAAAATTCTTATAGAAAATTTTTATGTTTTAGGTGTGATTTTTCTATTAAGCTGAGTAAGCTATTTATAGGAGAAAATAAGTTACTATGCGCGGTAGGTGAACTGGCTGCTGCACGCCAGTCTGAGAAAATTTGCAGCGCAGCCCTTCACCAACTCTTCCCAGCCAAAACTCATTTTACACATTTTATGTGGGCCCCACAGTGGGTCCCACATGTTTCTTACAATTCACGTTACTATTCACATTAAAATAATAATTAATTATTTTATTTATTTATATTTATTCTTCCTTTGGGTCTAACATATATTAAAATAATGCTACAACAATAATGTAATAAACACGTTACTGATTATTATTTAATTTAATAATATAAATTACAGTGTATTTGCTACTGTGACAATTATTAGGTTCAATAATTTTAAACTACAGTGCACCAACAATTATTGACTCAATGATATGAAATACAGTGTAATGACAATTATTGAATCAATAATGCAAAATACTGTGTAGCAACAATTATTAAATTGATAACATAAAATATTATGCAGTGACAATTATTGATGAAATGATGCGCAACAATTACGGTGTCAATTATCAAACTAATAATATGAGACACTATGCAATACCGTGTGCTACTGTAGAGTATCGTGTACTACAGAAAAATATCATAAATTACCGTATGCTACTATCCTTTTATCACCGGTATTTTAACAGTTAACACCGTTGACTATTTTTATTTAAAAAGGTTACTTCTGTCGTTTTCTATATCCGACAAATATTCCGTTGTGGGGACCACCAATAATTAGTTATTTCGGCGCCGTCGTACAACCCGAATATTCCTCGACAAAACGAATATTCCCCGACAAAACGAATATTGTCCGACAAAATAAAATTTGCACATAACATCCTTAACTTTCAATTTCGTCAATTTAACCACTTACTGTTTCATGAAAAAATATATGAAGAAAAATTAAATTGTATATTTCATAAAATTTGGAGTCTTACATTAAATTTAGATCTTTTTGCTTGACAGAATATTAGTTGCCATAGTTAATACGGGCATGTTCTCAATCGTTAAAAATTCAATACGCAAAGATGAAGTTTGAGAATAAAAATGTATATCAAAAAATTAAAACAAAAAATGTAAATTATTGTTGCCATCGTCAATTTTTTTGGGATTTCCAATATTAAATTTTATGAATAAAAGTTATGATTGGAAGAAATGTTTTGTTAATAATTTTGAGGTTTGCTTTGAAAAATTCAAAAAATAAAATGAGACTGATTATGGGCAAAAGAGATTATATATTTATTTTAAAATGATAGGAATGCAAATGAATTTAGACCTGACAAAAAAAGTCCAAGCCCGACGGTCAGTCAGGCCCGTCTATCCACTAAAATTTGGACTTTAGATTATATTTTTGTACTCTACCCAATTTTGTTCAAACCGACCTGCGGGTATTTATTTTTTTTTTGTTGCTAAAAATTATATATTTTTCTCTTCTGAGTAATTGGTTCCTACTTAGTTAAAACATATGATAAAGCAATGATAAGTAAATGCTTGTAGTTATCAGTTTATATTATATTATATCTTATTTATTTATCATTATTTTAATTCTTGAATTGCATTTATATATTCTAGCTGCATTGCCAATATTGTAATTTTCTCAATTCACTATTAAGTTTTTAGTAAGTGAAACCGTGTGATATAACAATGATGAGCAATATGCCTTAAGTTATTAGTTTTTTTCTTTAAGATACAAGAAACATTTCTTTTCATATATATGTAAATAAATCATTGTAAAATTGATTTTCTTTAGAGATAATATATGATACAAACAAATTTAGACATCCCACTTAGTGGGAACTTGATTATGTGCATTTGCATATTGAGTCTTTCTTGAACTACATCATATTTTAGGTATTTTTTAGGTAATAAATAAAACTCTTTTTTGAAATAAAATGAGGATCAAGTCAATTTTTTAGTCTATTTAACATAATTGTAATTGTTGAAAAAAAAACATTTGGCCTGGGACTCAACCCGATCAGGCCCAACTTGGGTTAAGGGCCTCTTATTTTTAGCTCAGAAAAATTTACACAATTTTGTCTTGGTCCATATTTGGCTCGACGCGCGTATGGCCAAACCCGTTTGCTAAGTATGAGGGATCGAGTTTAATTATGTACTTAAAAGCTAATAAAACTAGGTAGGTTAAGATTATTACAGAGGATAAAGTCTCTGATTTTCATAACAGTAGAAAAGAAGAATCAGAGTATTGTAGAGTACCCAGATCGTAGAATATTATAGACTAACTTGATCATATAATGATATGTATTACAACGAATCGTAAGGGTAACAATATAGATTAGATCGTAGAGTAATGTCTGTTACTATAATCCAGTGTTTCATGACATAACTACATACATTGAGATTGATTGTCATCTAGTTCATGATATGTTGATCAAAAATGTTATAGCTACCTGTCATTTGCCTACTTCTAGTCAACCAACTAACTTCTTTACAAAGGTTTTGTCTTCTTCTTAGTTTAATAAACATCTAGTTAAGTTGGGAATATGTAATTTGTTTTACACTACCAACTTGAGAAGGTTATGGTATTAAAGAGGATAAAGACTTTGATTCCCAAAATAACATAACAGAAGAATCATAGTATCGTAGAGTACCCAGATCGTAGAGTATCATAAACTAATCTTGTTATAGAATGATATATGTTACCACGAATTATAAGGTAACAACATAGATGAGATCATAGAGTAATGTTTGTTACTAAAATCGTAGAGTAACAACACGGCTCAAATCGTAGAGTAATGTATGTTACTAAAATTGTAAAGTAATAATATAGCTCAGATCGTAAAGTGGTATTTTTGTAATTAGCAGTAACTTATTATGTAAATTGCAATAATTTATTATGTAAGCCGCTGCATAAAATCTTATATAAATTACTTACATCTATAAATAAAAATCTCTGTATAATTATTTCAATAAGTTGAATTTAATACAACTAAATTTCTTTTCGTTATCTGTTATGACAAACATAAAAAATAAAAGTTGAAGTATATAGTTACGTGTTGATTTAGCAACATTATGTGTTGGAGTTGATCGAGACACTGTTTTCAATCACTATGTTGTTGATTCCCGACAACATTGTTGATCCTTTATTAAAGGGAGTGAAATAGTGATAATATATAGGATCAAATTCTCAGTCAAAAAGCTATCTTTAGAAAAATTGTGTACGTATATGTGTACGTAGTTATCCTTATAAAAGATGTGTAGAGTATGTGGATATTAACATGAGGTTTCAAACTTCATAATCCAAATAGTTTAAATCAAACTACATTTCAAGTAAATTATATATCAATATATGAGTATATCGTTTCAGAGATCAGAAAAGTACTGAATATGGCCTAGTAATGCAATAAAACGATATAATTAATCACATTAGCACTCCAGCGACTCTAAACTTGCATGCATGAACATGATCAAGAAAAACAGGATGAAATATATGCACTAACTACTTCTGTTAAAGAAGTGAATGTGCAAAATATATGGACAAAATAAATAAATTTGAAAGAAACATGATATATAGATATAGATATAGATAGAAGTATGGGGGTATCCTTGGCAACGTTTTCATGTATGATCAAAATAAATAATTTAATCGAGGATGAATTTTTAAAACCTCTCCCTTCTAAAGATTGACTATTCATTACGTTCTTAATTTGGATGGGATGGAGTTAGACTTGTATTGAACTGATAAAGGTGCTTGATTAATCTTGAGGTTCTCATTTCCAATCCATTTTTGTTATATTTTTTTAAAACAAAGGGAAAAGAGAAGGGAAAAAGGAAAGAGCAGGCTAGGTTTTAGATGGCACTTGAGAAATGTAACGCAATAATTTAATTATCATCATAAGAATGAGGTAGAGCAATATGCATGCCTAGTTAGCATTTATTTAAAGACTCATCCTTTCAAATATATAAAGGAGGGCTTTAATCATAGGGAGGTCCCATATACACCAAGGTTCATAGGATTAGTGTTTATCATGCACCTTTTTTGAATTCTAAAGCAAATTAGAAATCATTATGTACTCCCAATGTTGATTCAATTCGAGGGTCGTTACTAAGTCGTTTCTGGCTACTTACATCTTCCCATACGTTTATATTTTCGTTTTCTTATATATATAGTACTGCAGGCACCCTTATATATATATATATATATATATATATATAATATCACAAATAAATAAAAATTCAGTAATTACTTTTTTATGTGTAATTAGTTTTGTGTTGAATACTTCTATAATTTATTGGAATTTAGGGTTAGATAATTTTTAATTAATTAAAAGGAGGATAAGCTAGTAGCTGCTGAAAAAATTGCACTTGGGTAATGAATACATATGTCACACAATCTAAGGAAACATATAGCATACATATAATTTTGAATCTTGTGGTGCACTCACTTGTTTGCGGCCATGTAATATATTTTATTCTTTGTCCAGAATTAAAACCATACCCGTTGTACACATATACGTGCCTTCAAGACAACATAGTTGCATATATATATATATATATATATATATATATATATATATATATATATATATAATTTCAATTTCAAGATCATCAATGCAGGAACAAGAACATTATAATCTCAGAATTAAAAAGAATTAGTAATGGATGGAGGAATTAAGAAAAATAGATGAAAAGTTCCTGCGGTGGAAAATTAATTATTTAAGTCAATGTTATTTGACTTCGATTGGAGAAAGCTAGCTAGCATGCACTAGTCTAACAATCCTAACCAATTATGGACTACACTTAATTTGACAGGTTACAGTTTAACTTAATTTGACATACTTGCCAATCAATCATGAGGCCTGCGAATATTAATAATTTTTTGATGCAATAATTGTCAGAAATTAAGGTTTAATACTATATATGCTGATACTATAGTTGGTTAAACAGAAAATAAAGATGTCTCCTAGATAACTATAACGGTAATGATCCTCAAAATCAGTAGCGGATTCGAGATTTGACTTAGTGTTGGCAAAATTATTTTTTATACTTACAAATAAATATTTTAATTACAAAAAGTTAGAGTGAAGCAATAAAATTAAAATATAAAATATATACTCCTTCCGTTCTTAAATTTAAAATACAATTTTAAATGAGAACTTTTGAAAATAATTTTATATACACAAATGTAACATTACTATTAACTAAGGATTTAATACTGAAGGTTATATGCTAGAAATAATAGTAAATTATACTTTATTCATTATAATTTATAAGTTCTAACAGGAAAAAAAAGAATGAAAATTTTAATTTTTTAATATATTTCTCTCGTTTGTGAGTTTTTTAAGAGACAAAAAAGAAAAGAAATAGCTAGACAAAAAATATTGGTCAGTTTTTCTACCAAAGTTTTCTATTAAAAATTGACCGGATTTGGAGGAAAAAGAAAGACTTTAGTAAATCTTTTGTGGTCTCTACATTACTCTTTGTATACAAACATAAGAAGATTTAATATAAGGATAAAGTGATAATTTATATTTAAAGTTAAATTTTTTCCACGTATAAACATAAAAAACACACAAAAAAACTTATAAGTTTCTATTATCTTTTCTCTGTACTAATTTAAAATTTTAATTCTTTTCTTTTTTTATCCAAAATTCACAAACATGATATAAATTTTCTCTATTAAATCACATAAAAAACTTTTATCAAAGTCACTATATATATATATATATATCATTAAAAAAAATTGTTTTTCAAAAAGGCAACGTAGGCAATTATCTGCAGTACTGACCATATAGTAGATCTGCTCCTCCTCACAACCACTTTAAATATATTAACATTCGGTGACACACGCATTGCATTGTATGTATAAATTATATGGGGTAAAATAGAATTTTTATAAAATTTAAAAGGCTAAACAGATTTTTTTTAAATAATATAAAAAAGACAAATAAGAATTATCTTAAAAGTCGAAGGATATTTTCGAAAAATTCAAAAAGTTTCAAAAATTTGCTTGCATAAAAAAAAAGACTCCGAACTTTATATATTAGATACTCTCTCTGTCAATATAAAATAAAAGAACATAATAATGTATAAAAAAATATACATCATTTTGCTCCTATAATATTTTAAAGGAATTTAAAGAAGTGTATAGGAGAAATCAAAATGTTGTCGGTGCGACTTAACAAAAAAGAAAGATCAGTGCTGAGCACAAATTTTGGATGTTGAGAAATAATTAGTTAAGTCAAGTATATGAATTATCTTTATATAATTAATGTCAAGCATTGCTCCCACATAACATTATCAAATGGGTACGTAGCGCACTCAAAAATTCCTTACTTAAAACATGAACATTGTAGTAATTGGTAAATTAAACGAATTGCCTGCTTAGCTTCATGCTAAATATATATATATATATATATATATATATAGGCAGGCATATATGATAAGATGTAGGATTAGTTATGAGACATGGTATTGATATGGTAGGCTATATATACTTCCTCAGTTTTAAAATATATACGAGTATTTTGACATTTTAAAGGCAAATTGTGATGTTATAATAAAATTTAAAAATAAGATGAATTTATTTAATTAACAAACACAATTATGAATATAATATTTTTAAAAAATAATAATAATATTTACTACAATAAGTACTATTTTTGAAAATAAAATAAACCACATTAATTTTGAAATAAAAACACCTCAAATTATTAAGTCTTATATATTAGGAGTATAATATTATAACCGACAAGCAAACCAAAAGAATCTCGATAATATATTGGATGGAAAGAATATATGGTGACTCAGATATAGGAATATTAATTATACTGGGGTATATATGTTATATATATTATGTTCCGCATGACGTGCATGATAATAGATTTGAAGTAATTAGTTGTTTGGTGCTTAAGGAAAAGATAGATAGATACATATAATAGGCAGTAAGTAACTACTAGCTAGTGGATGGTTGTTTATGGACAAGATAAAACAAGATTACCCGGCCAACTAATGTTATACTACAACTACGACGAGTAGTCCAGTTGAGTACAGTTTATACAGTAATAATATTTTCTTAATTTCATTGATCTCCAGACAGAAACAAATATTTTGGAAATCTTATTGATTCATTAACTAGCATTGCTAATGAATTTCCAGGCCAGCTAATAAAACTAGCGGCAAAATGGTTTCTTCTAGCCTTCCAAACCAAGGTCAAATGTGGCTCTCACGCAGGTCCTATATGTGAAGGTGGAGTATTAATTAAATAGAAAATTGGATAGACTTGGGTCAGCTCAGACTCGAGAAGAGTCGAGCATTATATATTTATATGGGTTGCTTAGAAGATAGCAATACAAAACTCGGGTTTTTGCTTCTGTCAATCGTCATGGCTCTTGACCATTATATTCTCCCTCACCCAAAAAAATAAATTGATAGTTATAATAATAATATGTATTTTATAAACTTGTATTGTAGTATAACATTACAATGTTTAATGTGCAACATAATATTTACGTATGCAATGCAACTTTTAACAACATAGGGTATACTTATATCGACACCCAAATTTTACATAATTTCTATGATTTGCTATATAGACCAAAATTTATTTTGGCAGATAATATTCACCATAATAATCTTCCCTCTTTATTTCTTATGTATTTAACAAGTAAGCCAGCTTGCTTATGAGATCTCAACTTTGATCATTATGATCGAGACTAAGACCGACCTATTAGATTCTAATTTTTGATTCTCACCGATTTCACCCAAGCTAGAGTTCGATTCTACTAGTTAGTTATGAGAGTTTGAGTTTGTATTTTCTCTTTAATGTAGAATTTTCTTTCTTCCTTATTGTGAGATTTTGTTTCCTTCTTACTGTGAAAATTTTATTTTCAATCATAAAATCTGAGATTTGAAAATATTTATATATTTATTACAAAACTCATTTGTACGTGCACTTGATATATATGTAGTGATAGCGTTAAATTTATTTATTTTTTTTATAAAAAAAAAAACTTTTCTATAGTGCAGTGTTTATGGGGAGCTTTACTATGGTGGCTTTACTCATTCCAATTATTAGAAATTCTAATGTAGAATTATACCGGAAGACATATATCTATCTATATCACTAAACCAAAAGACTAAAATAAATAAAACGAAAGATGAATATCTTTAAACAATCGTGTCATTTTTCATTTAGTAATTCCACTCCACCACCTAAAGCCCAACAAACAACTGAAATTATATATGGGCTATGGGTTCACTATCCTAATTCCCAAGCTCAATTAAGTTCTGACTAAATCTGTTGGGCCTAGTCCAATCTATTTAAGCTTAAACAGCAGCAGCTGGTTGAAGATGTTGCTCTTTCATATTCTTTTTTGAACTTCTTTTTCTACTTACATCACACAACGGCATGCTTTGATACTGAAAGTTATTAGCATTATATAAATATATATAATTGTGCAGTTGAAGTTAGTTTTGCTGCATGCCCCTAAATATAATATATAAAATGAAATGAAATGAAAAGCTGCTAAAAAGCTTGAAACAATAAAGCGAAAGGCACATGAGATGTTATTGGAAAGCTGAGCAATAGCACCCTATGTACTCTACATATATGGTCTTTCTTTCTCTCTTGACCGCCGCTCACCACATGCAATCTCTCTTATAACACTCCCCCAAAGGCCCTGATACTATCTATTATTCTTAATTAATTACTTCTCTCAACAGTCTTTCAGAATTTTCTAATTAATTGCTCTTATATTTCCTTTGCTACATATATATATATATATATAACATTATTCCTAATATTAGATTTTTAAACATTATTCTTCCTATTTCATAAAAACTACTACTAGTGTTAGAATCTTTCATCAAGAATTGTCCAGTGTCGTTCGAAGAAGCTCATTAATGGCTCCTCCTTCAGTGGCTTACCAGTAAAAGATGTACGATTTTGACAATTAATGATGCGTGCCCGCGAAGGCAAAAAAGTTATGAGCCCTTAGCGAGTAATTAGCGTGGACGTCCGAACCGTTGCCGACACTAATGAAACATCATTCATTATTAGTTATGTATCACGGTGGTGTACGCGTGCCACGGTATTTTTCTTCGAACATTTCAATCAGCCTACCACGTTGATGTTTTTGGCGTGGCGTTTATAAAATTGACCTTTTATAGGAGTATCTTTTTTTAATGTCTTATTCTATATCTGACTAATAATTAAATATATTTGCAAATTCATATTGCCGCGTATGTGCCGAGTGCTGATTCGAACTTGTATATGGAAGTCAATTAGTAGGGGGAAAAGAAAAGGTTGTCCCAAGTGACTAGTCACATAAGACAGAAGGCAAGAAATGAGAAGGAAACGTCCTGATTGGTAGGACTGGGTTCTTTTCTGTGTGAGAGTTGAGTAATTCAGAGCTTAGGAGGGCCAACACGGTCTTTTAGTAAATGGGATGTACATCTAAAACTAGAAGAGCATGCTACTAAAATTCAACTTTAAATGAGGCTTTTATTTAATTTGTAATCTCATTTGGGATGATAATTTAAATCAAAACCGATCTGAAATCCATCGTATCACATGGAATCGACCAATTTTTATTTGAACTGTTGGTCATGTTGGTATAATTTTGGTGTAAAATTTTTTAAATTAAAATTAGTGTCGTGTAATTTTGGTATTTAACTGTAGGTGTACTACACCACACCACTTCTTGAACCGACGATGCACTGGTTATTTAACTGTTTTATATATATTTATTTATTTTAATTATAACTCTACATCTTATAATATTATTATTCTTATATAGTATTATATACAATCATAGAGTTATTTAAACGTATTTACTTTTGCATATCCAAATTTAATTTATGAATAGTTTTTATATATAGTTGATAAATATTACTCCCTCCATCAAAGTTTATTTATTATAATATTTTTTATTTGTTCAAATCTATTTGTCTTTTTTCCTTTTTAATACTATTTTTGACCTTATTTTTTCAATACTATTCTTATTTAATTTTTTTTTTTTAAATCATTGAAAACAACATAGATTAGCATAGAGTTTGGTGTGGTTTAGTGCAGTTGGAAGTCCAAATCGCATATAAAACCGTTTGTGATTGGTTTGGTGCAGTTTTATTTGGTGTGGTTTCAGATCCAAAACTAATTGAATATATACGTATTGATAAATATATTTTTTTCATGAGAAAGAGATAGTTGTGTTAAGTTATAATTTTAAAAACAAATCAAGTTAAAATTGAGATATAAAAATGCAAAATTCCATGAATTAAATCTACAATAAACAAGTCCCTAATAAGAATCCATCTGTAAAAACACTCATTTGCCAAAAATCCAACAAAAAATCCCAAATAATCAAATATCTCCTTGCACATAAAAAGAAAATAGCAAATAAGAAATGATCAAAAAAAGGCCATTGGCATAAGTGAACCGGTTCCAATTTCTCGCCAAGCTCTTCTACAGATTCCTGATAGCTACTCGTCTTGCCTTGACAATGGGTACTCCCACAGAAAAAACAAACTGCTAAGACCTACGAAAGTCATTTGATGCAATATTGTAAAGATGAAAGGATACAAGACTAGAAAGCATAAACTAGGAACAGATTGAGCAACTTAAGGAGATTTATCAAACACCATTCAGATCAGTAATTAATTAGTTTGAATTTTGGCTAAACAGTAGTACTAGTTGCCATAAGGTGATTGAGACATATCTATTCAAAGTCAAAAGAACTTCCATAAAGCTATGCATAAATCAAGCTATGCATAAATCATTCTAAGAAATAGCTAGCTTAGCTAGGTAGTCAAAAATAATTAAATATATATGATTGGCTTTAGGTTGTCAGTCTGGCCTGATTTAACTTATTAGTTATGAGCTATAGTTTGTAAATGTCCAGTTCAGAATATTATGGCGAACTAGATGGACTAGCCATCAAATCTCCAAATCTGAAGTGATTCACCATTTTAGAATATAAGAAATAACATAGAAATGCATACAAGTACAAGGAATGTATCAATCTTTAAATCTTAAACGTACTTTAACACAATTTTAATTCAAAGATTAAAGTTGAATTTTAAAATCTATAGTTTAAAGACTTAAATTTTAGTTGACGAGTATATATTTTGCACCTCGTAATGTTGTTGGGCCATTAATGGAGTTTTGTAAGAAAAGAGGCCAGAAAAGTTTGACAAATTTAGGAGCAGCAAATTTATGGGACTTTTTGATTAGCGAAGAACAAAATTTGTTATAATCACCGATACAAATATTTATAAAAGAATAAACAAAATCAAATCACATACGGTTTCTCAATCCTCATAAAATCATCATATGATTTCTCAATCCTCCTAAAATCATCATATGCACCAAAATTGTTGGTGCGATTTAGTCAATTTTTGGTGCACTTTCGCGGATCAAATTCGTTTTTGTATTCAGCCCTAATAGACATACATTAAAAAAAGTAATACTATTAACTTTGACATTGAAAGGGGTTTTATAATCTCTCCCCCCTCCCCCCCTTTTCCTTTATTTTATTATTTCAAGAAAGAGTTAGGAGATTAATTAAAATTAAAAAAAAAATAATAGAGTAGTTAAGATGAATAATTTGGAGATAATTTTTTTTTTCTTAATAGGCGTGAACTTTCAAATTATGAAAAGTAAAATTAGACGGAGGGAGTAAATAATAATGTTTGAAATTATAACAATGGTATCTTAATTTTAATTGAATATATATCCTTATATTACTTGTTAATATTTTCAGTGCTATTTTAATGAATGCTATTGTAAAGTATGTTGTAAAATATTAAACTAATTTAATAAAAATTAAGCCAAAATTATTTTTAATTTTGGCCAGTGTATGTTGGTGCAGTGCAGTTCAAAATATGAACCGGTTGATGCTGTTTTGGTATTAAAAAATCTTGATTTGCTACCGGTGCAGTGCGGTTTCAGTTCAAGGTTACTAAAAAATCATGAACTGTTGTCATCCTATTACTAAAATCAGAATCACACCGCACTATTGTCATCCTTAAAATCAAAATAATACATATGGTTGTAATTTGTGATTATAACTGGGTTCATTTTATGCAAAGTAAAATATCAACTAATTATATTTTATATTCTCTTTTTTTTTGTGAAAAAAAATAAAAAATAACACTTTTATTTTGAGTTAATGCCCAATTGGGGAGTATAAATAGCGTGTTTGATTGTATTTGAATGCATCTTAACAATTTACCTCTGGTCCTCTGAAAATGTTAGATTTTATTTTGTATCTTAATAATTTAGAGACATTCAGATGAATTTTTTTAATCCCAATTTCAAACATTAAGATGTATTAAGAGGTGAACTATTAAGATGTATTAAGGTGAAATCAAACGAATGCTCTTAAAGAAATTTGTAAGAGAAAACGTCTTGTTTGAAAGAGTTCAACACTAAGGTTTTGATTTATAACGGTTCGTGTAAAACATCTGAATACATATATTTTTTTATTTTAACCTTTTGGGCTGTTATGAACAAAATTATTATGTAATTATAAATAAAAAAATGTTATGTTCGACAGAGCATATTATTAGTAATATAATTTTAGGAATAAAACACTAAAAATATTAATGACATTCTATCGGTTCATAAAATCAAAACAAAAGAATATAATAACATTCATTAAATTGGTTACCAATTTGTTAAAGAAAAATCAAAAGCAATTTGTACATAACAAAATTTGTTTACAATAATAAAACAATTAAATGAATATTAAAAATAATTTTTAATTGTCAATGAGAAAATACATGTAAAAATATTATTCAGTATTATTTCTTATTGATTCAGCCACAATTTCTTAAATGAATCATTTAGACACATTTAGACGCATTCTAAATTTAAAAATTATAAAATAAACAGTTTAAATGACTTATTTAATCAAATTCAGACATATTCAAGCTCATTCAAAAGTAAATCAACAGCCCCTTAGTGATGAATATGCCGAACATTACCAAATCCATAATACCTAGTCACCAGAGCAGAGAAAGGAAAGCTTCTAGCTTCACTCAAAACATTCTTTGTATCAACTCAGCTATATGTATCTATCAATTGCATCCTTTCTAAAATTAAGTATACAACTTTTAAACAACGAAAAAAATGATAATAAATAATGAAAAATTCTTTTAATATAAATATTTTAAAATAATCTTATTTTTAAAAAATATCTCTAATTTTTAAAGTGAGAAAGCAGTTGTTTTTTGTTTTAAAGCAAATCCGACTCCTTTCCTGATATTAGGCCATGTGATTTGCTTCCCACTGATCAAAAGGGCGGAGGAGGTAATAGTCTTTGCCATTTCAATTATAAAATAGTAAGCACATATGCCACTAGGGCAACACATGACTAAAGACGATTTTTTATTATATTAATTATAACAAATGTTAAACGACAAACTTATTAGCGTTATACCATATCCTTTCCCAGTGGCGGAACCAGAACACTTTTAGAGGGGGGTCAAAATACATCAATAAAAAAATTTTATTTATTGACGTTTGAAGTGCTTTTTTCAGTTGTACAACTGAGAGAAGATATTTGTGTCTTGCGAGTTTACATAATTTGAAAACGTCTCAAAATTTGTTCGTTTTCAATTGTTGAAAAAATATCCTTCTCAATATAAACTATCAGACTGTCATTCATCCACTCATATATTTGTTCGTTTTCAATTGTTAAATTAATTATATTTTTTTTTGAAGATAACCCAAGTCTCTTTTTGAATAATTCTTCTGATGATCGTGCACTCATATCATTATTTTGTAGCTCTTATTTTTTTGATAAATTATTTTGTATCTTTTCAGATATCTGCTTATTTGGTATCTTACAAAGTTCATGAATTTTATGTATGCTAATTTCAACTGTTATTCTGTGAGGTACTGAGGTTTACTTTGTCATGTACTATCTGTCTTTCCCTGTATTGTCTTGTTATCTCTCTATTAGTGGTATTGAGATGGTGTTATCCTTATCTAATTTTAAGAATATCTATTCATTTTTTTTTTGGAATTTTTGATACATATGATTGCAATATAAGTTTCTTGTTAAGAGATTAAATGTTATAAAATTATTGTTTATGTTGATGGGTAACGATATTTCTTTAGTTATGAGGTAGTTCTTAACATTATTTAGAAAATTAATTATTTACAAAATTTGTAACTAAAAAAATAATGAATTAAATGGTAAGAAAAAAATATTAAATCATATAGTGACATTTCCCAAGAATTGAACTTGGGACTTCTCCTAACTTAAGCTAGAATCCTACCACTAGACCAAATGCATATAATGGTAACTAAAAAAATAATGAATTAAATAGTAAGAAAAAAATAATCATATAGTGGCATCTCCCAAGAATTGAACTTGGGTCTTCTCACAACCTAAGCTAGAGTCCTACCACTAGACCAAATACATATATGGCCATTTATATACATACATATATATATAGATTAACCTCCGAACTAGGGGGGTCATATGACCCCCCTCGCCCCCCCTTGGTTCCGCCTATGTCCTTTCCTAATAACCATTATTACATTATTTCCTATTAGCCAATTTGTTCCATGGACGAATGAAGAAGTTATGTTGATACCGGAAGTAAACACACACACGTACTAGTTTCACCAAATAAATCCAAAATAGATGTAAACCCGTCCAGTCCAGCCCAAGCAATGAGCTTATTATATCCTACTTGTTACTATTTTAGATAATTTCAAAATAAATATTTATTTATTTTAAATAATTTATTTTTATAATAATTTATTTATAGTATTTTTAATATTAATTGTTATATTTTTATTTTCTATGCATATTTATGGAGTATCACTAGCCATGTGTCGAAAATTATACAATTAAATGAGAATTTAAATATAAATAATTTTGTTATTTTATTCTCTTTCTTAATATGTGCAAAAAAATTAAGCAGGACTTTTATCCTGGACAGAGAGTAGAATTCAACGGATAAGTTTAAGGACACAAAATTTAAATATAAAATAAAACACTACATTCATTTTAATTATTAAAAAGTAGGGTATGATACAGATTTTAATATAATACCCTATGTTTTAATTATTAAGATAGATGTAGTGTTTAGATGTTATGCAGTTATACTTATTCTAATTCAACACACCATATATCTCAATTTTCTGATGATAAGAACTAATTTTTAATTGTCTTTTTAATCTTATTTTTGAAGTTTTTTTTATAGACTTTTAAAATTAAAATATTTACTGGTAACTAAGTTTTAATAATGTAAGTTCTAAATAAATGAAAAAACAACATCCAACATTTAATTTATAAATAAATAAATGAATTGAAAGAAAGAAATTTGAATCTTAATCTAGTACTAGTAGTTTAAAATTTAAACTGTCAACAACTCAAAACTGAACATACATGCCCCTAGTTGTCTTGAGCCCCGTCAATAGACGCGTATAAATAATAGGCGGACAGGGGAAGAGAGGGAGTCCAAGAGACCCAGCCAAAATATCTTAATTGACCAAAATCCCCATCACCTCGTGTTATTTTAAAAATTAAATCCAAGGTCCATTTCGTCAATAAGATTATATAATTAATACTATTCCCCAAAAATCAAAACATATATAGATAGATGGGGTTTATATGTAACTTAGCTATAGCCTATAGGTTTATGAAAAGTAAGCATCTGAGGAGGGAAAGAGAGAGAATAGAAAAAGAAGTGGGGTAGAAGACAAGAGAAACGGCTCCTTCTTCTTTCCTTATAATCTCCACAATTGTGAATTGCCTCTCCCTGCCTGCCACCCATTGAGCCTACCGCACAGCTTTTCTTTTTTCTTTTCTTTTTAATTTCTTCCATTTCACCCCCTTCTGCTAATTATTCTCGTTGGTCTGGTCTCCTCGTTTTATTCGCTTCTTTTCTAATTTCGGCTCTTATAATTTGGCGGAACAAATTTAGGGCTCTCTGAATTTCGGGTATCTATTTCTCAAGACAGATAAAACATATATAGGTAGAGACAGAGTATCCAATCATTCAATTGCTGAAGTAGAAGATCTTCATTTTATTTTGATTGATTTCTGCTCAGATTTGGAGTCGATTTGTGGGTTGATTTAGAGTTGATCTGTGGGTCAACAACTAAAATTGAAAACGGGGACAGAACACAAAGAAGGTAGTTTTAGGAGTAGGAGATGTGGAGTATAACGAGATTTTATGAGAAAGTTTATACGATGGCAGAAGGAGGATCTCATTATTGTTCTAAGAAGACGGATGATATTTGTGGAGATGCTTGCGATGAGGTAAAGATTCCATTTTTACGATTTTTGTATAATTATTTTGTCGATCTAATTGTTTTGTGATTACATTGCTGCTGGGATTTGTTTGTTTCAGTCGATGTTTAATTTTATCTTCTGGGTTCCTCTGTAATTCGTTTAGCTTTGGGAAACCGCGTGAAGTTAGATGATTCAAAGACTCATGCTTTAACCTTTTCATTACATGAGGCCAAGTCAAAAATTTTGAAATTTAGAAAGAAGAAAAATCACTCAAAGTGACTTTTACTTTTATTTTTTTATAAAGTATGTATTCTTCGTCAGGTACATCTGACCTATGTATTATATATATACATATGTTACTTCTCTAAGTTTGGGTTTTTTCCATAATTCCTTGGGCCAAATCCAGTACGAATGATTCCTTTGTAGTTGGTAAATCCTTGCAACTAGAGTAGTGATGGGTAGATGATGGTAATTGAGAAATCAGATGTTTAGACATCTAAATTATTTTCCATTGGATTCTGTGGGTTACTAGTGTCTCAGGGGCTGTAAAACTTACTCCCTATCTTTCTAGGTAGTTAAATTCTAACCCACAAACTTTAGACCCTCTTCTTAGATGTGATTGGATACAATTATCTTTCACAAAATTCTTTGAAAGGTCTCATCATTATGTAATGACCATGCTATTTTTCATACATATCTCTAGTTGATGTTTTTAAGATGCTTATTTGTTTTGCAGTTGTATAGTCTGCTTACAGTGAGCTGAACTGTATAAATTGTTTGTCTTTGTGTCTCTTCTTCACTCAGAGTCTGAACAAAATGTCTCTTAATTGCAGGACGCTGGTCGTATTTTGAGCATGTCGAGACTACGTTGTATTATGCGCGGACTGGATTTGAAAACATACATCTTCCTATTGATTTTGGTTCCAACTTGCGTATTTGGTTTATATTTGCATGGTCAGAAAATATCATACTTCTTGAGGCCATTATGGGAAGCGCCACCTAAACCGTTCCATGAAATTCCTCACTATTATCATGAGAATGTATCAATGGAGAATCTATGCAAACTTCATGGTTGGGGGACTCGTGAATTCCCAAGACGTGTTTTTGATGCAGTGTTATTTAGTAATGAGCTGGACCTCCTTACCATACGGTGGAAAGAATTGTATCCTTATGTAACAGAGTTTGTTCTGCTCGAGTCGAATTCAACATTTACTGGATTAACGAAGCCACTAGTCTTTGATAGCCACAGAGATAAGTTTAAATTTGTCGAGTCACGGTTGACCTATGGGCAAATTCCTGGGAGATATAGAAAAGGAGAAAACCCATTTATTGAGGAGGCGTATCAGCGGTTAGCACTGGATTATCTTCTCAAGAAAGCAGGTATTACAGACGATGACCTGTTAATAATGTCAGATGTTGATGAGATACCAAGTAGACACACTATCAATTTGTTGAGGTGGTGTGATGACATACCTCCAATCCTTCATCTTCGGTTGAAGAACTACCTGTATTCTTTTGAGTTTCTATTGGATAATAATAGCTGGAGAGCTTCAGTACATAGATATCAGTCTGGCAAGACAAGGTATGCACATTATCGCCAGTCTGATGACATCTTGGCAGATGCTGGGTGGCATTGTAGCTTTTGCTTCCGCCGTATCAGCGAGTTCATATTCAAGATGAAAGCATACAGTCATTTTGATAGAGTGAGGTTCTCTAAATTTTTGAACCCTAAAAGAGTTCAGAAAGAAATTTGCAGAGGGGCTGATCTATTTGATATGCTTCCTGAGGAGTATACGTTTAAGGAGATCATCGGAAAAATGGGTCCCATACCACATTCCTACTCCGCTGTTCATCTTCCATCATACCTTTTGGAGAATGCTGATAAGTACAAGTTTCTTTTGCCTGGGAATTGCTTAAGAGAAAGTGGCTGAGTTACCTCTTACGAGTTTTGATGTATACTTTTGTAAAAGGTTGGAGATGCAGCTGGCAGAACATCTTGTGAGGGGTTTTTGTTGATCAACAGATGACTGCAGTGTGTTTGTTTCACAACTATGCTACATATCCGTCGATATATATATCATTCTTTTAGAAATGTTTGGAAGGTTAGATGACTTCTTATATTTCTAGGGTGATTTTCTGTACATAACATTAAGAGACCTGTTTTACATTAGAATTGAGCGTATCCATCCGGTGATTGGGGAGCTTGTGATGGAGGGTTTGGCTAAGTTGTTCGTATAGCCCGAAACCTCCCCCTCCCCAAACGAATTTACCCTGAACATCATAATAGTTCCCGGTCTCTTCTATTAGGAGATTTTGATTTGAGACTAATCTATTCATATCACTTTTCGGATTGCATTGCTATTTAATTAAATGATATGTATTCAGGGTTTTCTATTGGTCAGTGTTTATTCAATTAATTTTTTGGTGGTGGTTCTCCACTTACCCTCTTCTTCTTTTTTCAATAATTCCTTTCTACGGTCTGAGCCAGTGCTGCAGTGCTCCGGTATGGTGTTTTTGTCTGTCTCCCATCTTGATCCTCTCTTTTCCACCTTATGATTGAGTAGTTAATGTGAAATTTTTAGGTCGAATTATTATAGTGCATAATATCTATAGGGTTATAAGCATTATAATTTCCAGCAACTTTTAAACAGTCTGTGGGTAAAAACTTCAATCTTTGTCTCATAATTCTCTATGCAAATATACAAAATCAGTTTATAATTGTCATTCGTTCTTCAGCTGTTACAGAAGCAGGACATTTGAAATTTTGATTGTGCACTAATAATTAGCCTTTAGGACATTGAAAGGAAAACATGTAGAGAGTTGAGAATTTAATAAAACAAACAATAACTGGTGCAATTTAGACGCCTGTTGTCTCAACCTGCTAGCAGACATGGACAGATAGATCTCATACACAGATGCTCAATTTGAAAATGGAAGTGTCAATAATTGAGCATCTTCTGTTTCTCTGTACCGAGACTTATGATGACGACGATTTTTAAGATCTATGACGACGGCATGTACTGCCTCCATAGCCCTATTTTTTGTAGGGTTATGACAACGGTACATACCGTCGTCATAATTTCTAAAAACCGTCATCATAGGTATCGACACAAAAAAAAACAAAGAATCTCAAACCGTATTAAAATATCTCGGCATGTCTTTGGTACCCTTGTAGAAATACATTCATCGGCCAACTAGTACGCAATCCCATTTCTCCTGTACAGTTTAATTTGTCTTATGAACCCCAAAGGTAGGAAATTAAGGGGACCAAGCCATTAGCATTTCCTTGGTCATTAATTTTATTAGCTGCCTTTGAAAAATTGTGATATTTCATGTTGTAGCCCGTGGAATATTAGTGTATGCTGAATTTCTCAAAGGCAGGAACGGAACTAGTTAGAGTTAAGGCTGTAAAATTACCCAAACGGTTCGGGATTGATTCATACTAAATTAAAAGCTCAATTCAAAATATAAACGATTTAAATATGAGTAAATTTTAAAATTTAATAAATTACTTGAAATTTGTTAAATTACAATTTTTTATTGATACTCGAATCATATTGACTCAAAAAATTCAAATTGTTCGAGCTCAATTCAAAATCGTGTCCGACTCGATGATTAAACGAATCTCAATCAAACTTCTGAAATTTTTTTATAGACTAAATCTAAATAACTAAATAATCGACTCAACTCGACTCAATTTATTTACCCCCGTAAACTTAGTTTTATATGATGAGATTGGTAGTTTGGCCCCATCACCTCTCTGGCACTAGTTATTATATCCTACCTTCCGTTGCCTTCAACATGTGCAGCTGCTAGTTGGGCGTTTTTCAATTTATAATTTTTCTTTTTTTTCTTTCACTTTTTTCATAATATAAAGATGTTCAATTTAAAAGAATGAAAGAGCAAAACTCAACAAGCAAATTAGGGAGTTTGGTCACTAAGTCTTATTAGAGGATGATGGTTGTTCCTTGGCCCCATCACCTCTCTGGCACTGACCATGACCATTCCTTTCATTGCCTCTAACGTGCTGTTGCTAGTCAACCGGTTTTTTCCATTTAATTTTTTTTTGCACTTTAGATGAAATGAAGATGGTGAATTTAGAAGAGAGAACGAGTTTGCTTATAGTAAGTCATATAGGCAATGACGTCAAAAAAAAAGGATAAAAAAACGTTAGTAATGCTATTGCTGTAACAGTCAAAAAAGCACCCACAATAGAAATAGGAAATCTCCTCCATAACAAATAAAAGGGGAGAGTATATATTAAAATCTATATTCATTTCTGGATATGCTTGCTAGGTGCATGCACATCGCATATCTACACAAAGTAGATACCTTACAACTTGCACATGCCTGTAAACAATTAACAAAAACACGAAATTGTGGATGCCTTACAGGCTTACACCACAAACCTAAATAAGATTTCCGATCAAAACTATATTCGATAATTTAAGATTAGACTAAACCGAATTAGTAGGTTTTATTTAAGATCATACTACGTGTATGCTATATTTTGGCTGAATGTCGCGGATTTCTGTCAAGATGAACAAAGTTAAAAGAATCTTTGTATCCACTCCAGAGTGCCAATTTGATTGATTACCGTTAATAGTGCCCCTTTTTGGGTATGGACACGAAAGGTATGAGATGCTCCATGTCTATTCAGAATCACCAGGTAACCCTATAAATAGCATTTAGAGTCGTGAAGAAAAATGCAAGCTAGCTCAAACAAATCAAATTAGAAAAAATGGTTCTACAATCTGAGACCTTCCCTGGTGGATACCAACAGCAGAGCTACTCGCAGGATGGTTACTACTCCACAGGTTACGGCCATGGCCCGAACATGCATTTTGGACCCATTCCATCCCTCATCTCTCCTCAAAGCCCTAACATGCATTTGGAACCCATTCCATCCCTCATCTCTCCTCATATGACGCCTTCTAGCGGCTATGGTCCACACCACCACTACGAACCTGAGTTGGAACCTAAGTGGCACAGAGCCAGTACAGACTACTACAACCATGGCTCAAATGGGCATATGTCATCACCTTTTTTGGGTGGCAGCAGTTTCAGCCATGGAATGCCAACCGGCGGATTTGGGAGTTCTTTCCATGGGGCAACACACGGTCCCATGGGATCAAGAGTCAAGTCCACGAATCATGATTATAGCAGTTATGGTAATGGTTGCCCAAGCATGTTTCATAACCCTACGCATGGCGGCCACCAGTCTGCTGAATGGAAACTGAAGTCAATTGAAGATGATGACTAGAGATCCTATGAGATTGATGCATCGCATCAGACGTATGCAAAATGTTATGACCTGGCAATGGCTCAAGAACCTCCATAAATAATGTGTGCGCTTATTTATTACTACTAAACTTTGTATTTGCTACATAAGCTAAATGCTTAAATAAATTCTAATAATAATAATAATAATAATAATACTCGTGTGTGTTTTTTAATGATGATCATGGTAAAATAATTAGGAAAACTTGGCTTGTTTAGTTTTATGCCGGACAGTGATGTATACAGTTTAACGTGCAAGGGACTTCGGGAAAGAAAGACAGTAACAGGAAAAACTAAAGTCTCTAATTGATGACACTTGAACCTCGTCCGCACTAATTTATTTCAAATATAAATTCTAAGTTCTGATACGCATCCTTTTGATACATCTCCATATACAACTGCTCTCCCACCGCTAGCAAGTTGTATAATCTTCCCTGTCTCTTATCTGAATAGGCAATTCTAAAATTAGTGCAAGTCACACCCTACACTGGTGCTTTCAAAGCAATAGGAGAAAAGCATTAGTGTAAATGAGGTTTAATAATAACTCATGATTTATTGGAGTAGAGAAAGAGTAGTAAAACCATTTGTAACGCGTTATTACCCAAAATGAAGTTGTCAACTGAACAATATAGAGTTTAATATTTTCTCCGATGAGACTAAATAAGACCAGTAAGTAACATTGATACCCACTCTCTTCTATCATCACCAGAAAGACTGTAAAAGAGATCAAGTTTGGGAGGATCACCGACAATTAAAGTTGCTGCTCGAAGCCGTGCTTGTATACTAAGGTTCGGTATCTTCATTAGTTCTCCATTCAAATTTGCTCTTTTTTCAGCTGAAGCTTTATCAGCAGCCGCTTGTCTTCCTACAAGCCCAAATAATAGATTAAACTGTTTGTCATATTTCTTAAGAAAGGTTCCAAAGAAGTTGGCTACTTCCCCAAATTCATATGACCTTTCACTACTATGTCTCCTCTTTTTGTTAGCTCTTCTCTCAGATGTCGAATCACCTTGAATATGCATATTAGACCCTTCAACTCCATCAGACGAAACATCAACATCATCTGATCCTATAATCACATTCTCTGCACGGTTGTTTTCCTCCTCCTCCTCAGGATCTTGACGTGCAATCTCCACTGCCTCCAAGATAACTCTGTTTTCACCATTTGAGCCATCAGCCACCCCAAAAGTCTGAGCATTATTATTTGTATTCCCGTGCACTAGCTCTCTGCCATCATACTCAGTCCTAACACCCTTACAACTAGCTCCATTATTACCAGGATTGTTACTTGCCTCCTCACCATCAAACACTTTATCAGCATGTGATTGATTATTCCCAATACCATTCTGATTACCTCTGTTCTTACCAAATATGATGTACAGATCATCATAATGAAGAAATGGCCTATTTCTTAAACCCTTTGCATCCGGGTGAAACTAAAAATAATAACAAAAGTACTAAGACTCATCAGGTATGATAAAAGACATAGGGCAAAAAAAAATTATAATGCAAAACAAGAAATGTGTTGCATAATTTTACCTTCACCCAATCCTCCCATACATCATCATCTTCACATATAACAGTGTGCTCCTCCTTGTTCCAGTGTATACCTCTTGCACCTCTCATGTCCGTAATTGCATCGCAATGCTTCTTCAAGGTTTTCAGCCTCGACTCAATATGAGGGCTAGCCTTTAGGTTGCGTCCAGGAAGCTTAGATTTCAATTCCTTCTCCAGAACACTAGTGTATCCGCTTCGAAAAATATTATTGTCTCTTTTCCATCCTGCATCACATAACTCCAAAAGTGCAGCAACCAATTCCTCATCTTCCTTTTTATTCCACTTTCTTTTTGTAATTTTAGTTCGTCTCTCTTTGCCGTTTGCGTCTCTTATGAGCTGTTCAGTCGATGCATCATCGCCCATTGCTAACAAAATTCATAAAAATATTCACAAATAATAAAAAGCAAAGGTTGCATATATAGAGTAAATATAATCAAAATTCCACAACTAGTGCAAAAACACATAAATCTAGCAAAATTCAACTTGAAAGTTCAAGTCTATGTATCAATTATAGGAGTAATAAATATGTACATGTATAACAGATTTTACGGATGCTTAAATGGGATGATTCATTGAGCATATCAGATTGGTTCGCAAAATGATCAAGATATAGACAGAACATACCTAGATTCTCTTCGTCGACGATATGCAGTAGGGTTACGGTAAAGTTTAGGGCAGGTCGAATTGGGGTTAAACGGCGGAATAGGAATTTACGTTCCCATTAGAATTGGATTGGGCATTCGGCAACAATACCTATTCCCAGGGGTTCGATTAACGTCCCTAACACCGGAATGGAATGGAATGGATGTTACTCGAAAGTCTCGAATACTCGATTTCACGTTCTTTACCTTTTTCTTCCCCCACATTTATCTAAGGGTCTATATTAGTTTCTATCGGGCATTGTGAGTCGGATTTAAAATTATTTAATTCGAACTTGAGTCATTTAAGTTATAGTAATAAGTATGTTTAAATTTGGTCCAAATAAAATCAAGAGTTTAAAAAAAAAAAATCGATCAAGCTCGTATCAATTGACTCTTAAATTAAAAAAAGTATAATTTAAAATAACTCACTTAAAATATTTAAAATACGTTTATTTTTTATACTAACAAAATTAAAGTTTAAATTAATATTAATGAACTATTTTGTAAATACTCTATTGTTTATTATTCTTAATGTTTCGTTTTGATTTTTTTGCATGTAATTACTAGATTTTGTTAGGAAATTGATAAAAGTGATGACTTAAAAAAATATATGGTACTTAATTTGAAGTTAAAGACATAATATATAAATGTAAATTGAGAGTGAAATATGTAATAATTAATATAAATCGTTTTTATGTTTTTAATGTTGTAATTTGGTAGGATCTATAATGAGCATCGATTAAACTCGACTCGGTTCATTCCTAAATTCAATTTTAACTAGTTTTAAATAGGTTGAACAATCGAATTTTGGATTTAATCGGTCCAATTTACGATCCAAAGTAAGAGGATGGCCAATGAGTAACAAACAAAATACCAAGGATAACAAAAGAAAGGAAATTATTAAAAGAAATAAAAATAAGAGTAATAAATATTGGAAATAGTCCGCCCCAATACTTAATTGAGACTCAATATTTGGTAAAAATCGGCTACTTTTAATGTTATGTTGAAGAAAGTAATTTTCACTTCATTTTCACGCTGTTAGGATCTCAGAAAGAGTTGTCATTTTTGTTTGACTAATATTATTGTTCTTTTCTTTTAAATATGCCAAAAATATTATATTATATATATATATATAGAGAGAGAGAGAGAGAGAGAAAGAAAAGATATAAAATATACCTCTTAAATAACATATTTTTATTAAAGCATATATATAGAGGATGACCACTTGTTTTTTAAAATAATCTTTAAAACGACGTTGTTTTAATAAAGATATGATATTATATTATATATATATATAGAGAGAGAGAGAGAAAGAAAAGATATAAAATATACCTCTTAAATAACATACTTCTTTTAAATAACATATTTTTATTAAAACATATATATAGAGGACGACTACTTGGTTTTTAAAATAATCTTCAAAACGACGTTATTTTAATAAAAATATGTTACTTAAGAGTTATGTTTTAAATCCGTCCTCTTTATATATAAGCACAATCATTTCTCTATTTCTCTATTTATATAATAGCAAAATCAGTCTACAAAAAGAATAATTAACTTTTTAACGTCTAATTATAAAATTTAAAATTAATTTATAAGTAATACCGTTATTAATTATTTTAAAATTACTATTAATTACAAGATTTAAAGTTGCATCGAATTTAAACTTATTTATTTTACAAAATAACTAGAAAAATTAAGTGGAGGGAATAGCAAACAAATGAGAAGTAAATCAAGAAAAGGATCATGTCCTAAAAAAAACAAGAAAAAAAGAATTAAGTAAAGAAAAGAAACAGGAATGCTTTTTTCTTTAATATTCTTGTACAACTTTTTTTAAGACTTCTCTCATAATAAGTACTCCACATAGTTTAAACAATTTAATTATGAAGCATCCATTCCTGTTTGGAGGGACTTGCCATTAATTTAGCATCTCCATATATATAAATCACCCCCCCCCCCCCCCCCCCCCCCCCCCCGGTCACATGGTTGAAAACTGTGGGTAGATTAAAGGTTAAATTAATAGGCTATAGCGAGCTTGAGTCCTAAACTTTTTAGTATTATTATTAATTATTTATTATCATTATGATTATTGTCAAATTTGAGTTTGGTGTTCAATTGAGTAGAAGAAGAACAGTGAGTATTCATTCTGCCAATAGAATGACGGAAAATAACACGCGTGCTTTCCCACATTAATATTTATTAGGCGTAAGGATGGAAAGGAATCGGATTCCAACTTATGTTACATTAACAACTACCCATCAACTTGTATAAAAATGGACATCAACGACCAATTATCTTCACTTTTAGTTCCATCTATATTCACCATCTATATCTTTTGTAATTGTATCCCTCCCCTCCCCTCCCTCCCTCGTAACAATGCCCCAAAAGTCTTGAAAAATGAAGAATGGACAAGGCAAAGGCAATGCCGCATAAGCTTATCGATGCTCCTCCAACGCCTGAGAAACTGCTCTTCGGTTATGAACGCTAAGCCGAGGACTTTATCAACCTCAAGCATAAGAATTTCCAACTTAGCAAATGAAGGATGTCCATTCAGGGAGCTTCATACTAATATACATACTTCCTGCATTCATTCTATACCCATATATTTTATGGACAACACTACATACACAATAAACAAGTACAACACCAAACACTACATTTATTCTAATCATTAAAAAATAAAATTTGACACCGATTTTTGCGTTTTTAATGATTGTGATTGATGTTGTATTTGGTATTATATTTTGTTATTGTGTTTGTAAACTTCCGACGCATATTTTATTTGTACGTGTTTGACGACAAAGTACCTAACTAAATAATGCGTTTGCAATTGGAGCTTTCGTATTACATGTGTGTGCTTGTTTGTTCCTTGGGTTTACGTCTTTGGTTATCTTCTTTCTCTCGTCTAATTCTTTCAATCGGCTTTACTGAAAATCTTACATTCACCGACATGAATATGTCATGCGATACCATGTATCGCATGAATATGTTATACGGATACAACGCCATATTTCAGAAAAACTATTAGGATTTGTTGGGTACTTGGGGCATTTCTATTTAATCTTTATGTCCTTTTTCCTTTACTTGGCCACGTGTCTGTTAAGCTTTTTAGTTTCTAGTTGAGCCAACTCTGAGATTACCAGCAGCAAACATTGAAGTTTTCTTATTATTCCTGTCCCGTATAAACATCCGTTTTGTTGGCTAACATCTACCGCCAGAAATTCGGACCCATGGTGCAATTACACCTGCACCTAAAACTTCTGTATTTAGTAAATATCTGGCTCTACAATACTAGTATTGGATTTACAGATCTAGCAGTAAAAGCTAAGCAGAATCATAGTGGTGATTGCATGTATATAGGGTACGCTTGTGTTGTTCAACGCTTAATGTGATGTGAAATTGGAAGTATCAATTCCCATGGACTTGTAATAATCTTTTTCTGCATTTGCAAACCGATTCTGCAACATTCTCCACTCTAATTTACACCTCTCCCTCACCTGCCACCAAATACAGATCAAAATTATATTCATCGACATTATGTTGTCAGGTGAAACAGAGAAAGTGCATAACAACATGCACCAGTCATGCAGTAAATTAAGCAAATATTGTAAATATAATCAATGACAACAAATTAAAGTGAGAATAATGACAAAGCATACTCCATGCCATGGTTGCTTCCCATTCTCTGCTTGCCCCTACCAAAAAGAAAAAACAAAACAGAGATTCAGAGACGAGGAAGACAAAAAAAAAACTCCGTAAGCAATCAAATATAAATATGCACTAGTGTTTGTGTGTTTGTGCGTGTGTTTATATGCACAATGGTAGCCAGTGCATTTGATACCTGTCCCCCAAGTGATGGAACACCTTGATGAACAATCCACTGGGCATCCACAACTCCTATCTTCTCGTGAGCAGGCTGTACAGAGAGAGAGAGACATAATCAAGGCTTAGATTCCATGGCAGTACAACATCAAATAAAGCCACTAAAAAATAAAGAAGAAAAACAGGAGAGGAGCGTAACTGACCTCAACACATTTTTGGAGGGCCAAATCAAGACCCCATCCATGAATCAAGTCATTCTACAAGGCCATATCAAAGAGTTTTTAAAACTTGAAGTCATGGGCCGAAAGGGATAATCTTAGGACATGGGAGACTTGCAGCGTGAAGAAAAAGTTAACAATAATCCATACCTGAATCATATGCCACACACAGCGCCATGCGTCTCTTGAAAATACAGGAGCCATGATTTCCACAAACCTGCAACCAGAAGAGGGCAGAGAGTGAGATATATCAGACACCCACTAAGCAGATCCTTCAGGAATAGCTGAAGGAATTAAGGATATAATGATAACAGAAAAAATTAAAAAGCAAAAGAAAAAAAATAATGACAATCCATACCCTGCACAGGGGGGCAAATGAGGGTCATGACACCAGCCTGGTTTCTCCTCTGTTTCTCTTATAAAATATAATGGAAAACAAGGAAAGGCATAAGAAAAAAAGTCAGTTCATCGTTTCTTAATATTAGCATCAATAGAAAAAGGTTAGCAGTGGCTTTTCGGTGTAGTTGTGTCATCATTATTACTTGTGTACTTCACGATCCCCTCTTCTCTTTGTCATCTGCCATGTTAACCCTTTACTGCTAGGGTCCAAACCAGGCTGTGAAATATCCAAACCATGCTTTTTCACTAGTTTTATGTATCTGAAATTGGTAAGGTATAAGGATGAATTAATTGATTTTGAAGCTGCCATAAACTTGAACTTTTTGCAACTAACACTTACTCTTCAGCATTAAAATTCTCAACCCCAAGGTCCTCATCCCAGATAAAAATGTAGTCATATGCCGCAACAACATCAGGATGAAGGAATCTTTTTGCATACCACCTTGGACACAGTTCATTGTAGTCAACATATAAGCATGACAAAAACACCTATAACAATATTAATGCCAAAAGTAGGAAAAAATACTTTAATATTCTAATAGTTCCTCACCACTTAGTTTGCTTCTGGGCACTTATATGTATAGCCTGCTTTGACCACTCATATTCATCCCAATCGCTTGCTCGGTTATCATAATGAAACAGGAGGATTGTAAAGTTCTCTGAAAACTGTAAGAGAAACGGGCTTAATAATAGAGAGAGAGAGAGAGAGAGAGAGAGAGAGAGAGAGAGAGAGAGAGAGAGAGAGAGAGAGAGAGAGGAGAGAGAGACAGAAAGATAGGGGGTGGGGCTGACCTTTTTAAGAGCTACATCAATATTATGCCTCTGATTATAACCAACAGTAAAGGTTACAAGATACTTTGGCATGATAGTTAGGTCCTGCACATGTCAACTTTTTCAAACTTCCAATCTTTATATCAATTATTATCATGTTCTAATACTTCAACATTCAAGGATTTCAAATGATAACAAATAAAACAAGTGCTGAAAAGACAATAAAATAACGTTTCAATCTGATACACGTAAAAAAAAAAGTGTGAACACTACAACTCTAATTTCATTATTTTAGTAAACCACATTGTTTCTCAAATTCACCCTTCAAATATTTCATGGGAAGAAGCTATAGAGGCCATAATTTAACCAACGAACTTTTAGAGCTCCTACCCTTCTTTGTGTATGATATCTGCTCTCAATCAAAAACTGTGAATCATTGGTTTTATCCGTTTAGTTCAAGGTAACTTAAGTATTTTTCTATAACAGTAGAGAACTTTCGTACCTCAGTACTCAGTCCTAGACTCATAATCAACATTTGAAGTTCACAGGGATGGTTAGTGGATAATGAGTATAATGAACAAGATTTGGAAGCTGATGCACATTTGGAGGGATGTTTAGGTGTTATTCGACCTCTATGGGTTACTAGAAAGCAAAAGGATGATCATAAACTTCATCGTGGGCGGATCTTTCAGACACGAGTCAAGTGTGCGGGTCAGATATGTTCTCTTGTAATTGATACGGGGAGTTGTGCGGATGTCATTGCTGAGGACACGGTTAAGAAACTTGGATTAAAAGTTGAGCCTCATCCGGACCCGTATGAGGTGGCATGGATTACAAATACAAAATTGAGGATTACTCAGAGATGTTTGGTTACATTTTCCATTGGCAAGCTTAAGGATACAGTTATGTGCGATATTTTACTCCTTAAGGTTTGTCATATCATCTTGGGGCGTACCTGGCTATGGGATCGACACGCCCACCACGATGCTCGTGCCAACACTTATTCAATTTTTAAGGGCAATACTAAATTTACTCTTACTTGTGCTATTGACTTGCCCAAATTGAAGTTTGCAAAGAATTCATCACTGATCCGACGTGGGTGTTCTTGTGTTCATAACTCGACGGAGTCGAGTTTTTCGCAGAGGAGGAGAAATGATGCAGGACAAAAACAGATTCAACGTGAGACGTGGTTGGAACAATACGCTAGACTTTGGAAGCCCAATTAGGAGGAATTGTATTTAATTAGGAGTTGTATTTTATTTAAATTCTTTAATTTATAGTTACCTTATTTAAGTTGTAATTGTCTTATTATAATCCAATTAGGGTTAGGAGAGTTAGATTGAAGTATTATAAATAGGATTGTACCTCAGTATTTTAGGCACATTGAATTATAAAATCACTTTGAGTATTTTGAGTTCTCTGCGTGAGATATTATGTGCCCTAATTACCCCGTTCCCCATTACCAATAAAGAACTCATATCAGCACATGCTATATTTATCAGATATAGCATGGTTTGAACTATCGTGCATATGGAAATTAACATAGTAATAGAAGAAAATTACCTCACTGGGCTTACCATACAATCTGTGTCGATAAAAGTCTGAGTGAGGTACAACAATACCGGGTGCTAGTCTTTCCGCGCCTCGTGGGTTTGATGGGACCCATATCTGCATCTGTTCATTAGGAAAGCAGAAGTGGATGAATATAAAATAATTATACTCTGAAGATCTCCAGGCATTAAAGTAAAAGTTTTTACAAACACTCAATTAACAGAAGATTATACCAGATTGAGGAGAACACAGTCATATACAAACATTAGCAACTTCTACTTTCCACGCTAGGAATTAGGGTGCATCCCACATTCTAAATTGTTTATGACATACTATACTATTGCCATTAATATTGTCGCAGGTAATCTAAGATTAAATGATTCACAACAGAGGATAGCCTTTCCCTGGTGCCATGTCTTAAAATTGGACTCCAAAGAATAAGAACAATATTTGAGTTTTAGGGCTACCACTATGAGTAACCGATACAAAAATGGGAAGCGGCCTTTAATATTACAAGGACATGGCCAATAATATATTTCACCAATTTAAAGTCCTTCCATTTATGGGATTTTACAAAATAAAAGTCTCGTCTGACAGATTAAGTTGCAAGTTATTTTGATGTTTGAGTATCCATCTAGACTAGACATACAGTCTCTTATTTTTCCTTGGTTTCTTTTCAAATTCAGAATTCCATTCTTGTATGACTATCTTCTCCTGGAGGTTTCCACTAAATGAAGCATGTATCACTCCTACAATTCCAGGTAATTTTAATGATGTAATTAAATATATGGAAAAAAGGATGTTCATAGTTGAAGTAAAACAGTGAGCAGAATATATTCGAACTATTCAACTGAAACAAGTGTCCTATCATCGTATTTTATCTGAGAAGAAGACGGACACAAAATAAGGAGTGTATTAAACACTCGTCAGAAACGACACAAGGACCTCATAGTTCTAATATATATATCATTCTTTTAAATTCTTCCCTTGTACAATCATCGGATGAATTATCTTCTGACCAGCCATATATATCCATTAGTCACAAAATGCCAACAACAAAAATTGAGCAAAGTGGAAAAAGAAAGAAGTTATATTTAAGCTCACAATCGTAAAAAAGAATATCACAATATCGTTTAAAGAACCTATGAAACCATTAAAATCAATAATAATAATAAAAAAAAGACAAGGTATACCTTTGACGTATCATTCACTTTTGGAGTTTCAATGTGGGTTGAGAGAGTAGGAGTCTCAATGTGACTTTTGTTTGCAGAATGAAGAAGAATCGGTGAAAGACTCAGCTGCCAAATTTGAAACATAAAAAACTAGTTATATAATAACAGATAGATAGTTTCACAGCATCATTAGCAACAGTAAAGCAAGGGACACTACATGGGAGAAAGGGGAAAGAAACGAGGAAGAAGAAAAAGAAGAACATGAGAAAGGTAATTCTGGATACCTTAGTTAATGAAAGTATAGGAAATGATACTCCGATCAAGAAGCCGAAAACAACTCCAACTAAAGTTATTACAACAAGCCTCAGACTCTCATTTGGTTTTCTAACAAAGGCACTGTAACAACCAAAAGTTAAAAACTTGAATGATTAAAGTTGTTATTACATATATAACAATAATGTAGGTCATTCCAACAACAATGGTAACCCGAAGACACAAACCTGCGACCAATGTGTCCCATTTTATTTAGATACTTCTGATACAGCATTTACAACTAAACCTGTGAGAGCTGCTCTGCATTGTCCAGTAAATTGCAAGGTGTAACTCCTTTTAGGAAGATAGAAAGACTGTAAAGGAAGGCAGGACCACAAGTAATAAAAATAGATTGCAAACAGGGAAAAAGTGTAAGGAACCCTGTTCATGAATAACTGGAACAAATGATTAATGCTAATCATCCACATACAGTTTTACTGGGTGCTCACAAGACCCAACTGAAAGCTGCTAATATGATGTAAATTAGGAAGCTAAACAAAGTGAGGATTCAGCCAAGAAATTGCAATTCACCACTATTTCCTTCTGTTTTGTTCAAAGATTACATTCAGTCCCTACCACATTAAAATCCCCGTTCCCAAACCTTTAGTAAGCGTTTAATGTTTTGAGAAGAATATGATCCACACGTTAGATTCTTATGCTAAAAATCCATCGACTTTCAGCAGGGCCAATTCAATGGTATCCAACTGTATGCGATTCCTTCCACCCTCAAAAAACTCAACAATTGAGCTAAGCAACCATTCATGTGCTCCGCTTTGACATTTCCAACTTCGCTACCATATACAGCCTAAGGATCCAAACGACCCCATTAAATTTCCAATAGCAAATCACTGTGCATCTATATATATATTGACCCACAACACATTTAACAAAATTCCTATCACAGATACAACCAAAACTTCAATTCCAATTAACACAATTAAACAAATAACTGATCTTGCTTTCATTCAAAGATACAGAACATAACCTCAAAAAAAAAAGTTCACCTCATCATCAAGTGAGCTCAAAAACATCTACTATATGTGTATCTAAAGAGAGAGGAATAATACCTGGAATTGGTAAGCAAAACCCAGAAAAAATATAAAGAATAGAATGCTGGGTATCACGAAAAAACTAGTATGTTGGAGTAAAGAAACGTGGGCTGAAGAATTTCTACTTTTTTCGCGAAGAAAGAAGAGAAAGTGTAAAAAAGGAAGAATTTTCTGTTCCCGTGAAGTTTGGGCACGAATAAGATCGTGTATTTGTTTGTTAATATTAACTATAAAACACACAAAGAGAGAGAGAGAGAGGTAGAAGAAGATTCGGCTTGTTCTACTACTACCTCTGTTTTTGAATTTGATGAAATTGAACGGTTTTTGTGTTTGGTTTGGATTGTATTTTTGTCTCGGTGTCCGCGTTTGAATCAACAAGGGAACTCCGTATTTCATTAAGAGCAATACCCATAGTAATTAACAATATTATTCTGACATTAACAAAAAAAGAATTTCCAAAATATATGTCGAAATTAAATTATCCAAAAGATGAAATCGAAGTAAAATTAGAAGTAATGAGTGTGGTTACCTGTTTTACTTCTTTTCTTTAGTGGGTCTGCCTGCCTGCTCATTCCACACGTACTACTTTATGTTAATTTAATTGATATTGATGGTAATTGCAGCAAAGCATAATTAGCAGTTAAATACATTATTATTATTATTGTAATATGTACCATGTCCTCTCTGTTTGGCAAACATTCATGATTAAAACTTGGCTGCCGCCTTCCCTTAACAGTATAGATTCCACTGAATTTCCAAATCAAAGTTAAACACTTGGATAACAGTCTGATTTTTCAATTATTTAATTATCATGATTTAGTACGGGATCATAAGTAACCAACCAATGCTCTTAATTGTTTGACCTCATATTTTTATAAATTATAAATAAATAAATAGTAGCATAGATATATTTCGGCATACACAATAACAAAGTTGTATAATCTTGACTATTATTATATTAGGTAGAGACGACTTGTGCCAATTTTATTCGCACATTTGATTACATTTTTATTAATTATCATTTTAGTCCAAATAAAGAATTATATGATTACTAATCATATACGTATAAAAAGTAATCAAATTTTAGTGAAATTGAAATTTAATATGGTAGCTGTTTTTTTTTTTTTTGTTGAAAAAATAGGAAGCCCCATTGTACCATTTGGAAGATTATTTTGGCTATTTAATGTCCCTTCCTTTCTTTTTTTTTAAAAAAAAGAAAAAGAAAATATAATATAATTTTTTCTAAGTCTCATTTTCAAATCATACGTTCATAAAAAAACTCGACAATTAAATTTAAACTCAACAATTAAATTTGAGACTTATATAATTCAAGGTCCGGAACAAAGTCAAATAGTTTTTATTGTTAAAAGCATTTAAATAGTTTTTTTTACAAGGCATTAAAATACATACTTTTAATTAGTCAAATATTGGGAGAGCAATTTGGCTAGTTTTCCACGAGGTGCAAAGCCTAAAGGGGATGACAGTGCTTAGTTAGTTACTTGACAATATAGCTGTTAGGTCTTGGGAATTAAAGTCTGTGGATCCCTACCAATATCAGCCATACCCTGAAAGTTGCCCTTCTTTTTACCCTAAAGAGAACGGTTGTTTTCCTTTCTTTTCTTTCCTTTTCTCTTCTAGGGTTGAAATAGATCATGAAATATGTTGTGTTTATAGAGCTAATAAATTGATAAATTTTACGTGTTTAATAAAAATAATAAAACTACAATTTTTTTTAAAAGAAAATAGGATAATTAAGTATAGTTCACCCCATATATGTAAGAGACCTCTTTTTTATTTTTTTATTTATACAAATCTCATTGTACTATAAAGTTTTGAGTAAAATAACACACTTAAAATGTAATTATAATTGTAAATTTGAAATTTATATTTTAAAAGGATTATATCTAAATATTTCACGTGCAAGTCGTAGTATTTGAAATATAATTCCAACATACAAAAGAAAAAAATAAATGATAACTTGTAGGTTCAAAATTCGATAAGAATAAATTTTGTTGACCGGGTGGAGACGCATAGAAAATAAAATGCGTAAAAGTTGGCAACCAGACGCTGCCTTAAGGGTGGGTTGCTTAGCTAGCTAGGAAGAACAATACGAGTCAGTTTGACTAATCAAACTATATGATAGTATACAGTTTACGTGGGGGGAATAACGGCTAAAGAAAAAGAGGTTAGGAGAGGATGAGAGAATAATAATAATAATAAATGCTTAAAATCAAATAATTATATAAAAAAAAAAATAGTGACACAGTCTCGTGAAGAAGGTATTTCTCTTAATAATATAGATAATTTAAATATATACTTTGTTTTATTTTTATTTTTTTAAAAGGAAGAGGTTAAGTAGTCGGTCAACTAAGATTTGTGATTGTCGCAGGGAAGGACGGTGGGAAGAAGGTTTCCTTCCTCAACAATTAAATTAATTAACGACTTTTCTGGCGAGCGAAGAGTTGGGTTGGGTGGACGTAGACCGACTCATGAGACCGTTACCTTTTTCCATACGGTCAAGGCCCATCCCATGCATTAAAACCGTCAACCAACCCACTTTCTTCCCTTTTTCCTTTTCTACCGGTCCAAATCATCAACTTGAGGAGGGTATTGCTGGAATTTAGAATTATTTTTACAAAGTGAGAGAGAGAGAGAGTTAATAAAACAAAATTTGATTTCTTTAAATTTGTATGGTAATTAATTATGTTTGTTTAGGGGTTGAAAGGAGAAGTTATTAAATAATTCTGAAATATTACGTAATTATATCCTAAGATTATAAAATAATTTTTCACGTAATTATATCTTAGGATGATAAAATAATTTTTCAAATGCAAGGGGGACGTAAATAAAATAGGAGGCTTAATGGAATTTATTTGTACGGATTTGCCTATCGTGTTATTATGTTAATCAGTTAATGTATCTAAATTTTGAAAAGTTAACACAATACTATTATTCTCCTTGCTAATTTGTTTGAAATTTTCACGTTATACATAATAATACTCTCTCCTTGTCTCGTCAACTTTTTGAATTTTTATTGTTGGCATTAATTGTATATGTCATATATATGTTTTTGTTTTTCGTAACTACGTAGAATGAATGCTTTTATGTCCTGCGGAACCTTTCTTAAATACTCCATTAAAATTCTGACGAGAATCTTATCTTTTTTCCATTATGGAACCGTTATTGGCACCACAGATAACATGTCAGTGGGTACCTTAATATATTATTTACGATTTTTTGGCTGAAGTGAAAAAAAGATATAACCGTAACCAAATTGTTATAAAAATAATAATAATCACGATTAATTAAATTATTCGATCGATTTCGGTTAATAAATAGTAATCACGATTAATCAAATTATTTGTTTACTAACGATTTCGATTAATATTTTACGATTATAATTTTTTTTCTTCTAATTAATATGTTATTTAAATAATAATAAAAAAAAATAAATAAACTTGCCATGGCCCGGGATGAGATGACACGACTAATGCACCCTTAACTCTCCAATATCTCGCGAGAAACTGTAAGCCCAGCAACAAACAAAGTTCCATGGCATGTCGTCTTTAACCACATCTTCAGACAAGAGATGTACTCCAAAAGGTGCGAGTGAATGCATCTGCGTCTGCCAGCACATATAGGCAAATATATGTGCAAGGATCAAATTACAGCAATAGCAACGGCAATGCTTTACACCATTTTATTTTCCATTCTCTTTCTGAAGAGGTAGAGAAAGTTACAAAGGCCATGTACCATAAATAAGTGGCTCTTGAACTCTTGGATATATGTTAATTTATGACAACAGTCTACATTTACAGAGATGTTACGCTATTGTCAAGTAAAACATGAAAAAGAATTATACTTCTAAGAGAAGCGTCCACCTCCAAACAAGGAAATATGTCAACACATGCTCAATACTTATGATAAGTACGTAGGCCATGTTTATTTTTAAGAATTATAATTTTAAAATTATATTCTCATGGATTATAATTTCAAGACTATTAATCATAGAATTAAATAGTCTTACTCACGTATAGACCTGGCAAATGGGCCGGACTGGCCCAAACGGGCCGGGCTCAAGGTGGGCCGGGCCAAAACGGCCCAGTATTTTTTGGGCTAAAATAATGAGGCCCGTGGCCTAGCCCGCGGGCTTCTCCAACCAAAAGCCGCGCAGACCAAAAGCATATCATTTCCAGTTAGTTTCCCAGTTCCTAATAAATCAACAAATAAATCAAAGATTCCCAGTTCTTTTCCTTGAGCCAAGCAACAAATAAATCACAGATTCCCAGTTCTTAAAATTTATAGTTTCAATTGAAAACTAAATCAGAAGCATATCATTTCCAATCCAAACCATATAAAACTAATCAACAAACAACATTGACAACAAGAATGAGATTACCCCCAAATCTCAATACTTCAATCCACAAAGCTCCATAAAAATTTGTAAGTAAAAATACAACTATACAAGTATACAACACATGTTCCAATCAGTGAATTAGAGAAAGAGATCAATCACAGATTCACAAGAAAAGACCTGAGAGTTCGTCGCTTCGGCAACACCTGTAAGACCCCGAATTTTATGAAATACAAAATTTAATTTTTCTTCATATATATTTTTTTTGAAACAGTAAGTGGTTAAATTAACAAAATTGAAAGTTAAGGATGTTATGTGCAAATTTTATTTTGTCGGACAATATTCGCTTGGTCGGGGAATATTCGTGCCGTACGACGGCGCCGAAATAATAAATTATTGGTGGACCCCACAACGGAATATTTGTCGGATATAGAAAACGACAGAAATAACCTTTTTAAATAAAAATAGTCAACGGAACTGTTAAAATACCGGTGATAAAAGAATAGTAGCATACGGTAGTTATTGGTATTTTCTGTAGCACTCGGTACTCTACAGTAACACACGGTATTGCATAGTGTCTCATATTTTTGGTCTGATAATTGACACCGTAACTGTTACGCATCATTTCATCGATAATTGTCACTGCATAATATTTTATATTATCAATTCAATAATTATTGTTACACAGTATTTTGCATTATTGATTTAATAATTGTCATTACACTGTATTTTATATCATTGAGTCAATAATTGTTGTTGCACTGTTTTTAAAATTATTGAACCTAATAATTGTCACAGTAACATATGCACAGTAATTCACATTATTGAATTAATAATTGTCATTACACAGTAACGTATGCTTTATTTTACATTATTGTTATCTCTATTATGATGTTATTTAAACAGTTGTATTTCATTAATTTATTGACTTGATATCTAAGAGCTAACTATACTGTATTTATAACAATTAGTCATAATAATTGAATTGATAAAGTTATTTGTTTATAATATAAAGTTAGGTGATTATTAGGTGATATGAAATGAATGGTGTAGATTAAAGTGTGAATTATTGTTGAATAATTGAATTGATTTGTTTATAATATAAAGTTAGGTGATTATTAGGTGATATGAAATGAATGGTGTAGATTAAAGTGTGAATTATTGTTGAATAATTAAATTGATTTGTTTATAATATAAAGTTAGGTGATTATTAGGTGATATGAAATGAATGGTGTAGATTAAAGATAATATAATATTTGAAATAGATGGTGTAGATTAAAAGATGATCTTTAAATGAATGGTTTAGATTAAATGAATGATAAGATTTTTGGCTATAAATAGAAGCCTTAACTTAGGGATTTTTCATAAACTTCCTTACTTGTTCTTTCTTTCTCTCTCTAAATACTTCTTGTGAAAGTTCTCTCTAAGTGTGCTTAAGTCATCTTGAGTATTTGTGAAGATCTATAAGTATACGTGTACTGTTCAAGTTAATCAACCTCATTTAAATCAATATCCAGTCACGTGTTGAGGTAAGGGATACCATCTTTTTCATCTTCCATTATTCAAACATACTATGGTAAGGGATTATCATTATTTGATTCTCGATAATAATATTGTTTCTTCCTTACTCATAAGACGTGCCTTTTATTTTCATGTATTAAATTGTGGGAATAACCTTACGGAGCGGATTGCCGCCTGTTGGTGAATAACCTTTCGTATTCATTCATTATTAATCTCTGAGAATAACCTTACGGAGCGGATTGCCGCCTGTTTGGTGAATAACTCTTTGTACTCAAATTCTATTAAATTGTGGGAATAACCTTACGGAGCGGATTGCCGCATGTTGGTGAATAACCCTTTGTATTAATTTCCTTCACCTTTTGTTAATCAAACCTGCTACGGTAAGGGATATTATTTTCTTTCATACTCCTAAATCGAAATTTATTATGGAACTATTGCTTCTATAATTCCTGAAAATATTATATGTTCCATAATAGTTGAACTTCATTATTTCAACTGAACCTTCCTATTTACGTGAACCTTTCTATTGAATTGTAACCGTTATTCTGAACTGTGGATCTTGAATATCATTTTTAAATTTCACTCCACATCATGTTGACAATTTGGACATTATTTGAATCTGTACAAAGTAAACTTCCGATACTTATTGTTATCCTATTTCTTCTGTTCATCATTTATATCATTCTAATCATCCAAAAATCAAGTTGTTGTGAATATCTGTGGCCGGGGGCACAGATGTGATATATTTGTTGAACAGATGATAGGTTAAAGGCGATATAATAGGTTAAAGGCGATACATCTGTTCGGTGTCTTTTATGGCACGTGGTGAATGTTCTCTTTGGCCCGTAGTGCAAAGATGAACTGTTGTTTGGTATGATTATGACCAAAGGCTGAATCTGGTATAATCATGACCGTTGGTGCTATATTGAATATCTTTGGCCCGTAGTACAAAGATGAACTGTTGATGTGCATGATTATGATCAGGAACTGTGAATTTGTATTATCTTGACTAATGATATTTCAGATGATAAAAGTTGATGATGTTTTTCCTAAAAAGAGAACCGAGTGGACATTATAGTCTGCATTATTCTTCTAATAGATTACTCATTCCGCTGCTATTATTGATCTGAACGTTGTTTAAGAATTTAACTACAGTTTTTGATATAAACCTTGTAGTCTATTGTATTCTATCAAGAACTCAACTGTTGAAGACTAATGATAATTTATTCGTCATTATCTTAGTCATGATATTCTTTACTGGGCTATTTGAGCTCACCCTTTCTTTTGTTCCATTGTTTTTCAACAGGAGATGAAAACATAACAGGGTCTAGCCGGGGAATGGAGTGAGGGTCCGAGGAATAGTTATCATAGTCTTCACGTTTTGTAAAATAGTGTGACAATAATAGTGAAGACTTAGTTGTGTATTATTATACACTGTATTGTTGTACGTTGTGCTTTGTTGTAATAATTTTGTTGTAGTATTTTGACGACTCAAGTTTGGACTGTGTGGGCCCAGATATGGGGGCGTCACAGTTGGCATCAGAGCTTAGGGATATGGTCTTTAATGGAGATCTGGGGTAGAACTAGGAGGGGAGAGACGAATAGAATCAATCACTAGTGTGTCCTACCTAAAATAGATTTTATTATCTAATGAGTCGATTTGAATGTAGGAACATGAAGTGATGAGTCAGTTTATTTGAACTAACATTTATTTTGTGACCACAGTTAATTATGGCATCTGGAAATCAGGAGGTTAACTATGAAATTACCGAAACAAATGTAGCTGCAAAACAAGAGGCGACGAATAATCTTCTTACAAACTCATAGTTGAATCATTTGCCTAAGGCAAAAATTATGCGTGTTCTATCCAGTACGGATGAAGGTGAAAGCTCTGCTACAGTCGTTCCAGATCCATTCTTATAAGCAATTAAAGGAAGTAATGAACTTGCGGAAATTATTGCCTTTAATTTACTCACTAATTGGGAGAGTGATATCACCTGGTTATGCTCTATAACAAAGGATCAGAATATATGGACTTTTCATATTAGTCTTTGGGATTTATGGTGTTCCAGCTATGATTTTCAAGATTATTTAAAAATGATGTTTCTATACTTTTGGGCGTTACAATTTAGAGGAATTCAGGTTAAGTTAGTCACTATCGTGGAAACTGCAGTCTATCGAAAATACTATTTTAATGGAAATCATTGGTACCTTACTACTGATGAAGTTAATGAATCCGAGAAACAGTTTGCTAGAAAATTATTCAGTGGTATTCCCATGGTTGAAATACGTGAAGATCCGAATGAAGTATTCGGGATTCGATTTGACGATAACAGTCAAGAAACCGAATGAGGTGATAACCGGTAAGCTATTCATAAATTCTCGTGAAGTCTATGCCATATTAACTACTGGCTCTATCCACTCTTTTATCTCACCTATATGTACTCAACGTTTAAATTTGACTATTGAAAACTTAAATCTTGTCTTATCAGTTGAAACCTCATTGGGAGAAATACCTATTACATTTCCTATCTATAAATCTTGCCTAGTTCAAATCAACAACCTCACATTACCTGTTGACCTTATTTCTTTGGAGATGCGTGAATTTGATGTGATTTTAGGAATTGATTGGTTGACTACCCATCATGCTAAAATTGATTGTTTTCATAAGATTATTAGTTTTCATATTCCTAATTAACCTGTCATGCAAATTCAAGCAACTAAACCATTGAAATCTATAACTGTTATTTTTAGCCATAAAGCCATTCGTTTATTGAAAAACGGATGTCAAGCCTTTTTAGCTCATGTCACTGATTTGAACAAAAATACGTCAAACTTGAATGATATTCCCATTGTTAATGAGTTTCCTGACGTTTTTCCTGAAGAACTTCCTGGCTTACCCCCAAACCGTGAAATTGAATTTTATATTGATCTTGAACCCGGTACCAAGCCCATTTCCAAAGCTCCCTACCGAATGGCTCCCATTGAACTTCAAGAGTTAAAAGTCCAACTACAGGAATTGTTGGATACCGGTTTCATTCGTTCGAGTGCATCACCTTGGGGTGCTCCTGTCCTTTTTGTGAAGAAGAAAGACGGGAGTATGAGATTGTGCATTGACTACCGAGAATTGAACCATGTCACCATCAAGAACAGGTACCCGTTACCTCGGATTGATGACATGTTTGATCAATTGCAAGGCGCTCAACATTTCTCAAAGATTGATCTCCGTTCTGGATATCATCAGTTAAAGGTTAAAGCTGAGGACATTCCAAAGACTGCTTTCAGAACTCGTTATGGGCATTATGAGTTCTTAGTCATGCCTTTTGGACTAACTAATACTCCTGCAGCTTTCATGGACATGATGAACCGGATATTCAAGGAACATTTGGATCATTTTGTGGTTGTCTTTATTGATGACATCCTCATATACTCCAAGAGTCGCGAGGATCATGAACAACACCTGAGATTGATACTACAAAAGCTCCGTGAAAACAAATTATATGCCAAGTTGAAGAAATATGAGTTCTGGCTTGAGGAGGTCGCGTTTCTTGGGCATGTGATTTCTAGTCAAGGAATATCAGTCGATCCTGCGAAGATTGAAACGGTACTAAATTGGGAACAACCCAAAACAGTAACCGAAGTCCGAAGTTTTCTGGGTCTAGCTGGTTATTATCGGAGATTCGTAGAAGGATTTTCTCGAATCGCCACTCCATTAACGCAGCTTACTCGGAAAAGCACAAAATTCATATGGAGCGAGGAATGCGAGAAAAGTTTCCAAGAACTCAAGAAGAGACTGGTTTCAGCTCCTGTTCTGACCATACCATCAGGATCAGGAGAATTTGTTATCTACAGCGATGCTTCTGGCAAAGGTCTAGGCTGTGTCCTTATGCAACATGGAAAGGTTATAGCCTACGCCTCTCGACAACTCAAAGATTATGAGAAAAATTATCCTACTCATGATCTAGAGTTGGCAGCAGTCGTTTTCGCGTTGAAGATCTGGAGACACTACTTGTACGGAGAAAAAGTGGATATCTATACGGATCATAAAAGTCTCAAGTATTTCTTCACCCAGAAGGAACTCAACATGCGACAACGACGTTGGCTTGAGCTGTTAAAGGATTATGACCACACAATCCAGTATCACCCGGGAAAGGAGAACGTTGTAGCTGACGCTTTGAGCAGAAAATCTTATGCAAGTACAAGTGCACTGCTGACAACACAAAAGTGTATTTTGTACGACTTGCAAAAGATGGAGATAGAGCTAAAGACACCAGGGACTCACTCGAAGATTGCTCACGTGCGAGTAGAACCAACTTTAATCGATAAAATTAAAGCTGCTCAAGCTACCGATCCGGAACTGATAAACATGATAAAGAAAGTACAAGAAGGTGCCATTCCCGAAGCAAGAATCGACGAGAAAGGAATACTTCGAGTCAACTCTCGACTCTGTGTTCCTAACGATCCTGAATTAAAGCATAAAATCATGATGGAGGCACACAACACGCCGTTTGCAATCCACCCAGGAGGTACCAAGATGTATCGAGATCTTCGACATACATTTTGGTGGAACAATATGAAAAGAGAGATTGCGGAGTTTATCTCAAGGTGCCTAACTTGTCAACGTGTCAAGGCAGAACATCAAGTTCCTAAAGGTCCATTACAATCACTTGAAGTTCCCGAATGGAAGTGGGAACACATCAATATGGACTTCGTGACGGGTCTTCCAAAAGTTTCTCAAGGCTTAGATGCAATTTGGGTGATCGTAGATAGATTGACCAAATCTGCTCATTTCTTGCCTATACGAGAAAACTTTTCACTTGAACGTCTTGCCGGTATGTACATAAATGAGATCGTGAGATTGCATGGCATGCCAGTTTCCATAGTTTCTGATCGAGATCCTAGATTCACTTCACGCTTTTGGATCAGTCTACAAAAAGCTATGGGCACTGAACTACGTTTTAGTTCTGCATATCATCCTCAAACGGACGGACAATCGGAAAGGACGATCCAGACCCTCGAAGATCTTTTGAGACTTTGTGTATTAGACTTCAAAGGAAGTTGGGATAAGTACTTGCCATTGGTGGAATTTTCTTACAACAACAGTTACCAAGCAAGCATAGGCATGGCTCCATTCGAGGCATTGTATGGAAGGAAGTGTCGCTCTCCAATATGTTGGAATGAGGTAGGAGAAGCAAAATTGTTGGGACCCGAGTTGGTACACTTGACGACCGAAAAGATCCAAATGATCCGACAACGAATACAGACCGCACAAGAACGACAAAAGAGTTATGCTGATCTTCATCGGAGAGACAAAAATTTCAACGTCGGAGATCATGTATTCTTACGTGTTTCTCCATGGAAAGGGGTTACGAGATTCGGAAAGAGAGGAAAGCTCAACCCTCGATTTATTTGCCCATTTGAAATCCTCGATCGAATAGGAACCGTAGCCTACAGACTAGCCCTACCACCAAGTATGTCTCGCATCCATAACGTTTTTCACATATCTATGTTACGTAAATATGTGAAGGACCCAAACCACGTCATTGAGTTAGAACCAGACGTTATAGCAGAGGATTTAACATACGAGGAGGTACCTGTTAAGATCCTGGATAAGAAGGAGCAGATCTTACGCTCAAAGGTTATACCTCAAGTTAAGGTTTTATGGAGGAACCAAGATACTGAGGAAATGACCTGGGAGCTAGAATCTGAGATGAAATCTAAGTATCCTTACCTCTTCGATATGTCAGGTACGTCAATTTCGGGGACGAAATTTCATAAGGAGGGGAGGTTGTAAGACCCCGAATTTTATGAAATACAAAATTTAATTTTTCTTCATATATATTTTTTTTGAAACAGTAAGTGGTTAAATTAACAAAATTGAAAGTTAAGGATGTTATGTGCAAATTTTATTTTGTCGGACAATATTCGCTTTGTCGGGGAATATTCGTTTGGTCGGGGAATATTCGTGCCGTACGACGGCGCCGAAATAATAAATTATTGGTGGACCCCACAACGGAATATTTGTCGGATATAGAAAACGACAGAAATAACCTTTTTAAATAAAAATAGTCAACGGAACTGTTAAAATACCGGTGATAAAAGAATAGTAGCATACGGTAGTTATTGGTATTTTCTGTAGCACTCGGTACTCTACAGTAACACACGGTATTGCATAGTGTCTCATATTTTTGGTCTGATAATTGACACCGTAACTGTTACGCATCATTTCATCGATAATTGTCACTGCATAATATTTTATATTATCAATTCAATAATTGTTGTTACACAGTATTTTGCATTATTGATTTAATAATTGTCATTACACTGTATTTTATATCATTGAGTCAATAATTGTTGTTGCACTGTTTTTAAAATTATTGAACCTAATAATTGTCACAGTAACATATGCACAGTAATTCACATTATTGAATTAATAATTGTCATTACACAGTAACGTATGCTTTATTTTACATTATTGTTATCTCTATTATGATGTTATTTAAACAGTTGTATTTCATTAATTTATTGACTTGATATCTAAGAGCTAACTATACTGTATTTATAACAATTAGTCATAATAATTGAATTGATAAAGTTATTTGTTTATAATATAAAGTTAGGTGATTATTAGGTGATATGAAATGAATGGTGTAGATTAAAGTGTGAATTATTGTTGAATAATTGAATTGATTTGTTTATAATATAAAGTTAGGTGATTATTAGGTGATATGAAATGAATGGTGTAGATTAAAGTGTGAATTATTGTTGAATAATTAAATTGATTTGTTTATAATATAAAGTTAGGTGATTATTAGGTGATATGAAATGAATGGTGTAGATTAAAGATAATATAATATTTGAAATAGATGGTGTAGATCAAAAGATGATCTTTAAATGAATGGTTTAGATTAAATGAATGATAAGATTTTTGGCTATAAATAGAAGCCTTAACTTAGGGATTTTTCATAAACTTCCTTACTTGTTCTTTCTTTCTCTCTCTAAATACTTCTTGTGAAAGTTCTCTCTAAGTGTGCTTAAGTCATCTTGAGTATTTGTGAAGATCTATAAGTATACGTGTACTGTTCAAGTTAATCAACCTCATTTAAATCAATATCCAGTCACGTGTTGAGGTAAGGGATACCATCTTTTTCATCTTCCATTATTCAAACATACTATGGTAAGGGATTATCATTATTTGATTCTCGATAATAATATTGTTTCTTCCTTACTCATAAGACGTGCATTTTATTTCCATGTATTAAATTGTGGGAATAACCTTACGGAGCGGATTGCCGCCTGTTGGTGAATAACCTTTCGTATTCATTCATTATTAATCTCTGAGAATAACCTTACGGAGCGGATTGCCGCCTGTTTGGTGAATAACTCTTTGTACTCAAATTCTATTAAATTGTGGGAATAACCTTACGGAGCGGATTGCCGCCTGTTGGTGAATAACCCTTTGTATTAATTTCCTTCACCTTTTGTTAATCAAACCTGCTACGGTAAGGGATATTATTTTTTTTCATACTCCTAAATCGAAATTTATTATGGAACTATTGCTTCTATAATTCCTGAAAATATTATATGTTCCATAATAGTTGAACTTCATTATTTCAACTGAACCTTCCTATTTACGTGAACCTTTCTATTGAATTGTAACCGTTATTCTGAACTGTGGATCTTGAATATCATTTTTAAATTTCACTCCACATCATGTTGACAATTTGGACATTATTTGAATCTGTACAAAGTAAACTTCCGATACTTATTGTTATCCTATTTCTTCTGTTCATCATTTATATCATTCTAATCATCCAAAAATCAAGCTGTTGTGAATATCTGTGGCCGGGGGCACAGATGTGATATATTTGTTGAACAGATGATAGGTTAAAGGCGATATAATAGGTTAAAGGCGATACATCTGTTCGGTGTCTTTTATGGCACGTGGTGAATGTTCTCTTTGGCCCGTAGTGCAAAGATGAACTGTTGTTTGGTATGATTATGACCAAAGGCTGAATCTGGTATAATCATGACCGTTGGTGCTATATTGAATATCTTTGGCCCGTAGTACAAAGATGAACTGTTGATATGCATGATTATGATCAGGAACTGTGAATTTGTATTATCTTGACTAATGATATTTCAGATGATAAAAGTTGATGATGTTTTTCCTAAAAAGAGAACCGAGTGGACATTATAGTCTGCATTATTCTTCTAATAGATTACTCATTCCGCTGCTATTATTGATCTGAACGTTGTTTAAGAATTTAACTGCAGTTTTTGATATAAACCTTGTAATCTATTGTATTCTATCAAGAACTCAACTGTTGAAGACTAATGATAATTTATTCGTCATTATCTTAGTCATGATATTCTTTACTGGGCTATTTGAGCTCACCCTTTCTTTTGTTCCATTGTTTTTCAACAGGAGATGAAAACATAACAGGGTCTAGCCGGGGAATGGAGTGAGGGTCCGAGGAATAGTTATCATAGTCTTCACGTTTTGTAAAATAGTGTGACAATAATAGTGAAGACTTAGTTGTGTATTATTATACACTGTATTGTTGTACGTTGTGCTTTGTTGTAATAATTTTGTTGTAGTATTTTGACGACTCAAGTTTGGGCTGTGTGGGCCCAGATTTGGGGGCGTCACAACACCGGTCCACCGCCGACCGGCATCTGGAATTCTTCAAGGACGACAACTTTCCGGCCAGTTCACTGCAGTTTGAGATCTGATGATAGGCTTTCCTCTAAGCAACAGTAGTAGCAGCTAACAGATTCCGGTGAATCTGACCTCCACTGGCACCGCCCGACCAAGAAAATGTCGATAATCCCACACTCCTTTGGCCGCCGATCAAACGTCTTCGATCCATTCTCCCTCGATGTGTGGGACCCTTTTGATGGCTTCCCGTTCTCCAGCAATTCCTGGCTGCTCTCCGATTTCTTCCGTTCAGGCGAGGCGTCGTCTTTCGCGAAGGCGAACATAGACTGGAAGGAGACTCCGGAGGCTCACGTGTTCAAGGCAGACTTGCCGGGGCTGAAGAAGGAGGAGGTGAAGGTGGAAGTGGAGGATGATCGGGTGCTCCAGATCAGGGGAGACTGGAGAGAGAAGCCGCAACGAAAAGGTTAAAAGGATAACAGGGGCGGAGGGGTTAATAACTTTATATATTACAAAAAAAAAAAACTATGTGAATATACATAACAAATAAGAATGAAGATTGGACTTAGATTCAAAAGCAAGCGTAGCTCGGCTGGTATAGGCTCTTGTTAATAAAGGGAAGGTCACGAGTTCAAGCTTTGGCACAAACGCATTGTTTTGTTAAAAAAAAAATTAATCAACGGGACGGGCCGGGCTAAATTTGGGCGGGCTAAAAAGGCCCAAGTTTTTCTGGGCTAAATAATAGGAGCCCATAGCCCAATATTTTCCGGGCGGGCTGGCCCGGCCCGCGGGCCTGGGCTTGTATTGCCAGGTTTACTCACGTATTTATTTTTAATGAAATTATTTACGGGATAGTTTAAAATGATTCATGTTATGTTTGTTATTATACTCTTACTAAAGGCTCGCAAGACAATAATATCAATAGCGCAGCCCAAAAATATAATGTCTTATGTCATTCCTTAAAAACAATAGATAAATCAAGTAGGTAATAAACAAGGTTAATTAGACTACAACACACGCAGAATGTAATCAAAACTGATTGCTGAAAGCAGAATGATATAAAAGAACAGTTAGACTTAACTTCCTGCATGAATTAATCGAGTTAATTGTGATTTTTTTAAAAAAATACAATAGTTGGTTCAACCTGTTCATTACCCAATCCATGTATTAGTGAATTGGTCCTACTTCTCTCAGACCTTTTGTCAAACAGCAACGGCAATGGGTCAAATGGCGATGGAGAGTTGGATCAACTAATAGAACTCATTAAAGGAAACAATTCACACTTAATTGAATGATACGCACATCATCTTTAGTGCATTCTACAAAGAGTCGTCGTCATCTTTACCTCCATGAACTATTATTACCGATAGAGGATGAATCAACCTCGTCTCTGCAATGGGTTTACTTTACTGGAGAATAACTTGGTTTTGATTAATAATTGAAGCAGACTGTAGTGTAAACTCAGACAAGTATGTAGACATTAACTAATCAAAGGATTTGAAGATCTAGCTTTCCAAGTACAACTATTTACTACTGTTACTAGATCTCTAAGCCTTCATAGATCTAGCTTCTATATACATCTCTCTTCTTTTTATTTTAAATTAAATTCTTTCTTTACAAAAAAAAGGGACAGGTGTATGAAAATTCAGTTGGATGGGAGAGCTAATTAACAATGACATCCTTACTATTATCAGATAATTTATTGTAGAGGGACTAAAATCCTCATCTACTGTACCTTGCTACCGAGATTGAATTTACTTCACAGAGTAATAAAGATCATCTAGCAAGGGGACGGCTAATTGCATCTCAGCTTATCAGTACATAAATTCGTCCCACAGCAGATCATCTCTTGTCAATTAATTATGTATTAAAGCAACAACATCTTCTGATGGATATTCTCTCGATATTTCTTCTAGCTCTACTCACATATGCACTTGAGTACAAAACTCACTAATCTATCTCACACACTTCTTTGGCATACAAAAACCAGTAAATCACGATATCGTTTTTGGACAGAATGTCTGCCTGCACAAACACATCAAATAATACAAGGGAGACAGGAAATCTGCGACGTAAAAGGGCAAGATGAAATCCAAAATGTTCATCACAATTAAGTCTTAAAGAACAACTTAAAAACACGTCCTTACCCAAAGTCCAGAGACTGACAAAAAGGGTAGGGTAAAAAACAAAAAAAGAAAGGGAAATATAATGTTACATTGTTTCATGCAAACAATAAATTAACTCGACATTTCTCATTGCCGGTACTCAATAATCCTAGTCCACTTCCTCGTAGCAAAATCAGGAGGAGAAAACAAAAAGGTGCAAAAAATATTATTCCATCTAGGTGTCAATTGTAGAGACAGATGTTAAAGAATCCACAGAAACCAAAGTTCACCACCTATCTCTTGACCTGACAAAGAAAAGATCACATTACTTAATAGTAGCACCAGTAATTATAATCAACTCACATTACATTCCACATCCATATATATTTGGGAAGCATGTAAAACTCCAAAGCATTTGTGACATTTAAAAATGTAAATACTTATTTTGTAATTACTTTAATTACAGTAGTGACAACTGATTCCAGTGTAGCCAGTAGCATCATTCAAGATAAATGACTACTATTTATGCATTATATATTTGCTTAAAGAGCCAACAAAGGATTACATTTTTAAAGATTGCAGTTTTCAAAACCACAATATGATGGCTTCAAAAGAACGGGGTTGTCATAACCATCCAAATGGCATATTAAAAGCATAAATAGAGGAGGGTAAAGGGAGGGCTAGTGCACTTGCTAATTGCTACAAAGCTAAGGTTCCAGTTTTATTAACACCAGAATGGTTGCTCTCCCACCTACACGTTTATCTTACATTTGGTAGTCTAATTAATACTAATAACTTTCAGGAACTAGCGACCAGGCAGTTCCAGCCCAACATATGTGATGCAACTATAAGAGCATGGAACTTATGATTTATATAACCTACATGTATACTGCAATGATTTGAATCTATAAAGAAAGTTATTTAGCATCAATTGTTTGAAACAGCATACTTTCACAGATCAGTTAATTTGGATATATAAGCAAGGCTGCATGAAGTATAGAAGCACCCCAAAAAAAATACTGCTGATCACATTGCAAACCTGTTCAAATCTCTGTTGCCCAAAAATCCTCTTTCCCTGCCACCTTGGAAACCTCTTCTGTCATCACCTTGCCATGCCCACACATCTCCAGCACCACGCGATCGAGGCCTCCCAGTGAATTCTATGCTTCTGGACTCTTCAAATGACCCAGACTGTGAGGTGGGTCTATCAGGAAAGGCAGCAATCCTCCCTGCTCCAGAACCGGGCCTTTCCGTGGCTTTTTGACCAAATCGAACTTTGTCATCCAGTTCATGAATAAGCAGCGCCAAATCCTTTTCTTTATTAAGTATTATATCATGTAAACTGGTTTGCTCCTCACCAGATACTTGTGGAGATTCCCTGTTAGCATTTGAAACAGATTCCTTATCGAGTTCCCTTCTTAGATGGTCTATATCTTCTTTCAAATTCTTTTCCGCCTCTGTCTCTGGCCTGAAACAATTAATCTTGTTTTAGAGACTAAAAAAATTGGCAATAACCTTGTGATCCAAGTGATATTCACAAGATAACTCACTTCAGATGCAAAACTCTAACTGAAAAAGATACAGATTTTCACCAAGATTCATTTCAGTAATATCAACCTTAATTTAGAAATCTTACCATCAATTATTTTGTTTTTTCTTCCACCTAGAAGAAAATTATGGGGTTCAAGTCATGGTTAATATGTTGCAAGTGTATTTCTTTGCAATAGACAAAAATACAAGCCTAATAATGCAGGCTGCTTTAAAATGTCGGCAACATTGTCCAATGGTCAAACCAAAAGAGAAGAAATCATTGTCCAATGGTCAAGACTCAAGAGAAGCAAGAATTGTGAATCTCACCAAGAAAGAATTTAAAATGATGGTATCTAATACAGTACCATATGAACAGGTGCAGCTAGCAACTCAACTCTCTATGAGTCGAGTTTGAGCATGATTTTATGCTTAATTAAGAAGACAAACCCATCTTGACTCGTTGAAGCTCAATTAATCGAGTATAGGCTCAATTAGAGAAGACTGATATACAAACTTGATATATGTTGTATATATATTATTATTTGACAGCATATACTATATAAAAATTTGAAACTCAAAATGAACTTCAATTCAGCTTGACTTATGCACTAAATTCCATATATTTGAACACAATGGAATAAGCTCAACTCAAACTTGATTAAGTTTGAGATTAAAACAAGAAAAAAAGAACTTAAACCAGTCCAGTCAAAAAATTATTATTCAGTTAATGACATGATCTTTTGGTAAGTGGTAGCTTAATTAGTTTTTGAGGTATTAGTCATTCTTATTTCTTATATACAAAAATAACTAGCAAATTCGTTGAAAACATAATTCCTCCCAAAACACCTAGAACACCGAATGCACTATGTTAAATGCATACTAATAGACATGTGAACATTAAAACAATAAGCATTATTAAACCATATAATGGTTGCTGATATGCATAAAGTTTTAAAAGTCCATAGCTAATAATAATCTAGATGTACCAATAGAATGCAGTGTGAATAAAGGAAAAGACAGAATGTAAACCTGTCTACACGATGAAGCTCCAACTCTAAATCAATCTTCCTCCAATCCAACCCTTTCTCTTGAAGCAAAACCTCCCTAGGCTTAGCATCACCAAATGGGTTCACTTTTGGCCTTGACACACCCTGCTGCAATGCTGCAGGTCCCTCCGACTGCCCGGACTGGGCACTCCCAGGCCTGCTGGAATGCGAACTTGTAGGCCTACTACTAGTTCTCTTAGCTTCAATTTCCAAATCCACTTTCTTCCAGTCCAAACCCTTCCCAGCCAAAATCTCTTCCCTGGGCCTAGCCGCCCCAAAGGGATTAGGCTTATTAGTCTTAGCAACTGTAGTCTCGTTCACTACACCATCACTCCTTGGCTTATCCAAAACCAATCTGGGCCGTTCCTGATTATCAGTGAATCCGCCTCCCCGAGTCCATCGATCAGGTCCAGGGCTACTAAAATCACGAGAACTCGAACCAAAATTCGAAGATGATCGAGGGGATGGTGCCACTGACACCTGTTGTTTCTTTCCAACGGCCCAATTATTAACCCCATCAGCCCTAGAAAATCCTTCGTTGCCTCCACTAGAAGAACCAAGTGAAGGACTAGGGCGTGGCCCACTATAAAATGAAGAAGCCATAGGTTTCTTCGTCGTTGCCCAATTATCAACCTCATCAGCCCTAGACGGCTGATCAAGATCCGAAACCCTAGATGGCGGACCCCTTCGATCATCATCAAATCCACCGTAGGATTTCCGATTACCGCCCCAATTTCCATCTCCGTCACCATCCCTATCTCTCATCCGACCCGCAGGCTGCCCACTGGACCGTCCGTACGATGAGAAGCCAACGCCGTGTCGACCATACTGCATTTCCTCAGCGGAACGCTCTTTCGGACCCGTCGGAAGCCGAAGCATCTCGTCCGGCGTCAAACCCTTGGATTCAAAAGCCGAGCCACGGCGGGCCGCGGCACCCGGGACAAAGGCGGAGGCACTGCTCTGCATCGTGAACTCCTGCAAGCTCATTTTGGTCTTTTTCTTCCCCTTGGTGTTGACGGCTTCTTTAAGACTGGGGAAGCTCTGGGAATCTCGACCGCCGGAGGCAGCGGCCGCAGCAGCAGCTGCAGCCGCTTGCTCTTTCTCCTCGGCATCGGCTAGCTCGGTCTCCTCCGCCCAATCCCCAATCTTGGCCCATGGTTTCGACATTATGGCACTGGCACTTGGTTTATTATTCAAGATCTGAAGAAAACAAGGAGATATAAAAATGGGTCAACAGATTTTAAAGGTAAAAGAGAGCTGGAGGCTCCGTTAAAGGGAGCCGGGGCTCCAAGAACATGCGAGGGAAGTGGGGTGGGTTTTTTGTGGAAGTTGTGGTGATGGGATGGCGAGAAATGGCACAGCAAGCAAAATGAACTATTTTTCTCTTTTTTGAGTTTTGGAGGAGAGAGAGAAAGATGTCGAATACTTTACTTAACCTCGGAAGAGGAGTGTGGATAACACGTTCCAGTGGAGGATTGAGTTTGGAAGCGTGGGGGTAAAGGGAGCGTAGGGTTCTTGTGGGAGGTGCCCCGCCTTGATTGGCTGAGGTGTAAGAGCATCTCTAGCAGATGGACTATCTGTTGGACTATATTTAATCTATGTGACATCAGCAGATATTCTTTAGTCTTCAATCATTCTAGCAGATGGACTATTCTATGGACTATTCCGCGGACTATAATATAAAAAGATTAAAATAATCAATGAATTTTAAAAAACTCTAACGGCTATATTCCAACGGTCATAATATATGATGAAATTTTATTTTTTAAAATTAATTTAAAATATTTTATAATGCAAAATTAAGGTGATTCATTAAATTTTTGAAAATCATAAATTTTATATTAAGATTGTTTAGGTAATTTATTGTTCTCATTTTTTATTATTTAAAATAAAATTAATTTATATTAATTTTTAACTTAAAAATATCTTAAATTTCCAAACGCAGCCTTGATTTTTCACCCTTCATCTCCAAACGCAGCCTTAATTTTCTAAAAGCAGCTTTCTTTTTTATTTGCCAAACGCAGTCTTCATTTTCTTCTCAACCTTCATCTCCTTCGGCTGCAACTTCTTATTCTTCAACGCCCTGCAACTTCTTCTTCAATGCTCATGCGTTTTCTTCTTCTTCGCCTCTTCATCTCCCATTTAAATATATTAAAAATTATAGTCCATCAAATTGAAGTTCTTAGATATAGTCTTTTTAGCTTGCCGGAAAAATTAATGGACTAAATTTAGTCCGCCTACTGGAGCAAAATCTACATCCTAGACTATATTTAGTCTAGAATTTTTACCTCTCCGACTTGCTGGAGATGGTCTAAGACTTTGGTTGGTTGATTTTGGAAGGACTTTGGAGTATGAAAAGTTTGATATAAGCACAAAAGGATAATTATATATACATACCGGAAGGACTTTGTAGTATGAAAAGTTTGGTAGTTTTATTTTTTTGAATGTAGATAATCCCTAATACAGTAATACTCCTTGGTGAACCTTGAATTTGGAGTATAATTTTATTTTCAAAAATAATATTTTTAGCTCAAAATTTGGAGTATTTCGGTTATAATTTTTAATACACATAATGAATTATATATATTAAATCATTTGCGTTAGGAAAAAAAAATCATGCATCGATTTTTCACTGATTTGTTGCCTCAAATTCCATTTTTGTTTGTTCTAAGAAAAAAAGTTCAATTTCAATAAAAATTTAGGTGTGAATAATTTATTCAATTTTTTTCTTTCTTTGTATCTAAATTCAATTCAATAATGCATTTAAAAATTAAGGTCAAATACAGTAAAACAAAAGTTATTTAACCTAAAAAAAATCATTCGCTATAAGTATCGGTTTTCCATTTACTTGTTGCCTCAAATAAGCTACTCTCTTCGCAACCAATTAAAGTTCAATTTCAATTTGTTCTAAAAAAAAAGTTCAATTCCAATAAAAATTTAGGACAGACATAAAAATGTATAAACATTGATGAGAAGGATATGGAGAAGAGTCTTTTAGAACATATTTGCTACATTGTTGGGCTTAATTTTAGGACTCGCTCACTTATGAGGATTGTAATAAATTTGTTTATCTATTATTATATACAAAGTGTTAGCTTCACCAAACTTCTTTCCCAGTTTATCACTTAATTTTAAAAATCTTCACATTATATAACATGTATAAGCAATAATAACAAGTCGAAGTGTTACACATATAGTAATCATTATTGAGTAATTGGTTCAAATATAGTCAGAAATTCAGGTCTCAACTTGTTGCTTTAAGAATACTACCAAGGAAGTGTGTCGAGCCCAATGAAGACCTTGTCAAATAGACCACAGCTCTGTTGTGTAGGATTGAATATCGGGGCCCAAAACTAAGTCTTAGAAGTTTGATCCACAAGGAATATGAAAACCTTTTCCTTCGGGCGTGGATTTAGCCTCTCTCTTTCGTCGTCTCCTCCATCGCCGAAAAACAGGTTTCTCTGTCTCCTCCCCGTGTGTTGGTGAATGCTTCTATAACATACATAATTTAGGTTTACTCTCCTGACTTTTCACTATAGCTGTTAGTTTAGCATTCACGCATTATAATCCATTGACCTTAGACCTCCATTTCGAGCTTCGTTCAGGTCAAGCTCACATATCGATGATATGTATTCTATTTTGAGGCCACCAATTTGATATGTATAGAGCTCTTGGCTGGCAGCGGCTTTCATATCGTGCTAAAATTTCCAACTACGTTAAAAGTGGTCTAATTGATCAAGCAGTCCAAGTGTTCGACGAAATGACTCGATCAGGCTGCAGAGTTTTCAGCATTGATTACAATCGGATCATCGGTGTATTAATTAGCCAGTCTCGCTTTGATTTAGCTGAACGTTTTTATGATACAATGAAACCAAAAGGGTTTTCTTTAAATTCATTTACATACTCGCGATTTATCTCTGGCTTGTGCAAATTTAAAGACTTTGAAACCATTCAGAAACTTTTAGAGGACATGGATAGACTTGGGGTTGTTCCGGATACGTGGGCTTGTAACATATATTTGTATCTTTTGTGTTCTGAAAATTTTGTGGATATGGCTTTAGAGGTATTGCAACTAATGGCTGAAAAGGGTAGAGAACCTGATATGGTGAGCTACACTATAGTTATTAGTGGGTTGTGTAAGGCAAGACGGCTTGATGCTGCTGTTAGAATGTGGCAAATAATGCTTGGGAAAGGTATTGTTCCCGATGATAGGGCTTGTAGGGCACTTGTTTTGGGTTTATGTGATGGTGGGAAGGTTGATTTAGCTTACGAGCTTACATTGGGAGTCATGAAAGGTCGAGTTAAGTTTAGCACATCAATTTACAATGTGCTTATTGGCGGGTTTTGTTGCGCTGGCCGGATTGACAAAGCTCAGGCAATTAAAACATTCATGAGGAGAAATGGGTGTAAACCGGATCTGGTTACTTACAATGTGCTATTGAATTATTGTTGTAATGAGCTCATATTGGAAGAAGCAGAGAAGTTGATGGAAAAAATGGAGAGAGGTGGGCTGAATCCTGATAGCTATAGCTACAACCAACTTCTTAAGGGCCTTTGCAAAGCTAATCGGATTGATAGGGCATACATGTTGATGGTGAATAAAATGGAGGCGAAAGGCTTGGCAGATGTTGTATCGTATAACACAATTATTACTGCACTCTGCAAGGCTTCCCGTACAAAGAAGGCTTACAAGCTATTGGAGGAGATGAGCCGAAATGGGATTGCTCCCGACGTGGTAACATTTGCGATTCTTATTAAAGCATTTCTTAGAGAAGGCGATCCTAATATAGCCAAAAAGCTTCTTGACCAGATGAAAGGGTTGGGTTTGTTACTTGATCGTGTAATGTATACAATCATTTTCGATCACATGTGTAAGACTGGGAGAATAGGGATGGCACAGAGCATTTTCTGTGATATGGTAGAGCAGGGAATCCCTCCTGACGTCGTATCATACAATGCACTTATCAATGGGTTTTGCAGGGCTTCTAGAGTAAGTGAAGCTATGATTCTATATAAGGAGATGCAAACTAAAGGAGTGCATCCAGATGAGATTACTTTTAGATTGATAATTGAAGGGCTCATACAGGAAAAGAAGCTTTCATTGGCTTGCACAGTCTGGGATCAGATGATGGAGAAGGGTTTTACTCTCGACAGAGACGTTTCTGAGACTCTTGTCGGTGCTATATCTAAAGATGCATCCTGCAGTAACAAAAATGGTTTGTATATTATATTGCCTCTCTACTATCTATATGGAACTGTGTATGAATGTGCAAGTTATGGTGCTTGAGTGCTTGGCTATACCTATAACACTATTTTAAATATGTAGTGCAATGCTCTCTTTTACTTTGAGGGTGTTTCCTCTGCATTTTGTTTCCTTGTTGAGGGTGTTTGTTTGGGTGGGTGGGTGGGTGTGTTGGGGGGGGGGGGGGGGGGGGGGGGATTGGGGATGGGGTTGATTGTTGTTACATATATGCATCAATATATGGGTGCAGAGAGTTTAAGGTTGCTGCATAAAGAATTAGTTACACGTGGAGAGGGAAACATTAAGATTTTATATTCCATAATCTTTAAACTATAGAGTGGCCAAACAAGACATTCATTGAACATAATATTAAGCCTGTCTGTTAATGACTAACTTGTTGGCATAACTTTTGCAGGGTGAATTTTGCAATTTGGTTCTTTATATACTTCTACAAAGGCGCTATCTATAAATCCTGCTTTTCTTGAAATGCACGCTTTAGAAGCCACTCTTTTCTCCTGGAAAATTGCTACCTGCAGAAAAGGGAAATCAGGTTCAAGTTATTTCTTTCCTAGGTATAATACAACTTGCAGAATAATACTTATACTTCTCTGCTAGCTATAGGATAGCCAATCTGACTGGCTTCATATTCATCTTTTATCAAAGTTCTAGATCTAAATTAGGATGATTGAATATTAATTGAAAATATGGTATGTAGGCTGCAAATCCTTGACTTATGCTACTCTTTTCAAATGTAGTGCAAGGATGAAACTAAGTGGTTACTCCAGCAAACATTTCCTGGTCATGTATGGTATTTTTGATTTCCTTTTTGCTTCATTTTGCTTCCTGTGATGATTATGGTCTACGTTAAGGTTTGGGGATTCATTTTTTCTCTCTCCTGTGAGTCCTCTCCCCTTTCTCTGCTGCTTTATTTTCTGTCTTTTGATAAGGCAAGGAGACACGAAGCATGGTCAAGTTCTATTGTAGAACGTTTCTGTGATTGAAACTTGAAAGGTATTATTATTATTTTATTGCTTTTGCTATGGAAGTAATTGAAACTGATAGTTATGGGTGTGTATGTTTTTTATTACCCTTAGACTTGGTATTAGTAGTAATGGTGGTATCCTTCTGGATATCAAGCAAGTGTTGCATTTTTGGAAATTACACTATATGACCTAAAACCGACTACTGCCTTCATTTTGCTGGTGCTTAATTGAAAATCAAGATCCGTTGCTCTCAAATGAATATGTCAATTACTCCTGTTGGAGTGCTTTTAGTTACAACACTTTTAGTTTGATGATTGGTTCTGTCCTCAAAGTCTAAAATATCAAGCTCAAGGTTGTGGCACATTAGATTTTCTACTATGTATATTGTTGACTTATTTAATATGCTGCAATGAGGTATGATGGGGAGTACAATAGTTCTGTCTCGTCTAATGAAGTTCCACTTCACACTCTAATCAATGAAGCAACTGCAAGAGATTGCGATTATAAATTGTTGGATTGAAGAAAAACTACAGTAGGATGTAAAGGTATGTCTAGCACATGCAAAACCTTTAGCTATTAGTATGAGCAAATACACAACATATTTATAACAACTTCAAACTTGCTTCTTTGTTCTTACTTCTACAAAGAATGTCACATTTGGCAGCTCCTTTACTGTGTACAGCTGCTTAAAAAAACATGATTTTCTGAAAAAAAGTCTAAGAACTGAAAGTTACCAATTTTTTAGTGTACTCCTAACAGGTCTTCAGTGAGGGAAATAACTATGTGATTCACAACCTAGAACTTCAACCTGGTGTCACAACCCGCTTGAAAATGGCTGATTATCCCGAGGTTACGCCACAGAGGATGCTTACTTGGTACTTACGGGATGTTTATATGGCGCTTATTAGGATGCTTACATAGAGGAACCTCTAGAATGTTCCACACTTTTCTCTTGTATTCCTTACTATTATAGAATACTCTAAAATGTATTCAAAAGGTGTTGGAGCTTGTAAATAACTAGAATCTTGTATAGATCTTTCTAGATGTACATTTGTACCCGTAGGATAAAGATGATCTCCACCGTCCATTTAGGAGGTGGACTAGTATAAATAGGGGAGGCCTTCATTTGGCCAAACCATCCAAGAACTCAAGCATTCTCTAGTTCACTTGTAAAAGCTCTCTCATGAATACAAAGCTTCTTTACTTACAAGTGTTTTCTTGTTCTTCTTGGTGTGCTTCCTTAGTTATTCTCGAGCAAGGCTTACTTAGCAACACTCTAAGGCCGTGACACTGGGCTGTAGATAATGTGGCTGTCTTTCTACTTGTGCAATATTCCCAACACACCAGACACATTAAACTTTCTTCTTTCAGTCGTATATAGGACTAAATATATAAACTTTCAATTTGTTGATATTTCTTTTTGGTTTTAGGCAAGTATTGTTTTGCACTGTGTTTATTAATTAGAAATATACATATTTGTTTCCTACATTCCCAACATTCCAGATATGTTATACCTCCTTCCAGTTGTACATAAGACCAAACAATTTTTTTCTTTTATATGAAACTTCAATCCATCAATCATTCTTTTTTTTTATATAAATATTTTTTGTTAGATAAATGAAAGTTTGTTGTGTACCATGTGTATTAACCATAAAACAGCATATTAATTTCATATATCTTTTGTGTATAAGAATATACTATTTTAATGTCATATTGTTGAATCATCTACTGTATTTGAAATGTTCTGGTACTTATTGTACTTAACCTTACCTCAGTCGTGTTTTTATAGATTATTTTAGATAATGTTATGTGTGGGGTTGATCTCCGTTGTTTATCTTATGTGTTCAATTTGTTGTTTTTTAATTTCCTAAGGTTGTCTTGATCTCTTAAAACTTTATTGCTCTGAATGAAGATTGAAGTATATAGCCCTCTTTAATAGGTTTGTTTGCTTGTTAATGTGATGTTTTAGTTTTATTCATGATGAGACCTTACTTCATGTTGATATTTATTAATCCTCTCTCTCTCTCTCTCTCTCTCTCTCTATATATATATATATATATATATATATATATATATATCCCTCCCCTCTTTTAACTATTGTTTTTTGTTCCTTCCCTCCAGTTAGGTGCGCGCAGAAGGATTTCTTAGGCTTGTTTTACAATGAATTGGACATTGCTGCTGTTTTTGAGAATGCTTGTGGAAGGATACTCGTGATAATGTCCGACACAGTGGTATGGAATATCTATCAAGGTGCATCAGTCTTCTTTTTATTGCTTTTCACTTCACCTTAAGTGAATGGTGCGATACCAATCTTGTTACTCCAAGGTTGATAACACATCAGCTGAGTTGTTATAATATTTGGTCAGCCTTTGCAGGATGATCTTAAGGAGAAATGAGCATAGTATCTGTTGTTGACTGCGAGTGTTCATCTGTCCCGTTTGCAGTGACTTGGGAACTAATATAAATCTCCAACAATGGGTCAATTTCCCACAGCGTGGGCGCTGTTGACTTTGGGAACATTACAAGAGGGAGCATCCAAGAATTTCTTCTGGACAATAATCCCAGTTCTTGAAGATTTCACCAAATGAAAATGATTGATTTTAGGTACCAAGATATGTATAGATTTCACTGGTGCCACACGGGGACAGTTCCCTGCGCACGAGAAACTGAAATGTAAAGATGACATAAAAACTGATGAGGTGTGTGGTGGCTGTATTTGCTGGGGTTAGGTTTAACTATCCAAAGCCTTGGAATTTACTACTGGATGTTTATGTTGAATTTAGTATGGAAATACAACTATCTCGGGTTTAATTTCCATTTAATCTAAAGGAATGAGTAACTCGTCAATAGAAATCCAACAAGCGACTTATTTTTAGAATTAGCATTGTTAGATAAATAAGCACTTGGAGAAAGTGAAGCACCATATTATGATGGCTTCCAATTAGTTGATGATGTTAAAGTTTCACCCTTGACAAACTAGTGATGCAGAAGTTACACGCGGCATGAATTTCCATTTGAAAGGGTTGGAAGTTCAACTATCAGACAAAAAATTAGATGCATATAAGCAAAATTGAATAGCAGGTATCTTGTGACTATGGGTCACAAAAACATAGTAATACGTCTCCACAAAGTGGCGGGTATCAATAAGATTACTTGCCTTCTAGTCTTAACAGTGTCTTGATTCTTTGCCTCTCAGTGAGTCCCACTTGCAGTTCTCACGAAGTCATTCCTACACAGCTAAAAAGCTTATCGTTCTACTTCTATATTTACCAAGATACTATCTTCCAGAAGAATTTGCTTTGCTTCTTGCCAGCCCCAAAATACAATCTTCCAATCCCCATGTACCGTCAACGTGAGAACAACCCTCATTTTCTGCCCCTGCAACCTCCATGGCACCAGCCTCCGGCACCCCAGTCACAGCAGCACGATTTCAGTCTCGAATTGCCAACACAGCCATACTCACAGAAACAAAATAAACGAGGAAGGCCGCAACATGGTCCCGGTCTCCGTTCTCCGACACACTTGCAACCACGTCCTGACCTCCAATATCCTACACAATCACAACCACGTCGCCAACATCAACCATCCCAGGCACGCAAAACCAACGACCTCCATATTGCCCCAACTCCAACACCACAACCACACCAACAGCCAATGCATTCGGATCAATCAGTCCACCCATCACAACAATCCTCATTTCAAAGGATTCCACAGCCTCGTAAAACTAAGCCTTTTGCATGGTGTATTGCCATCGTCTGTGCACTTTTCTGGATTATAATCATTCTGGGAGGCCTCATAGTTCTCATAGTTTATCTCGTCTTTCATCCAAAAAGTCCCAAGTTTGATGTGGCAGAAGCGAGCTTGAATGCAGTATACCTTGACATGGGCTATCTCCTTAACGCAGATGTAACTTTGATGGTCAACTTCACAAATCCAAACAAGAAAGTAAATGTCAACTTCAACTACATTGTCATCATTCTTTACCACGATGGAATCCCTATTGCCACAAAGTATATCGATCATTTCTCTATAATGAGGACACAGTATTTCCTTACAAATATTCATATGGTAACAAGCCAGGTTAAGCTTTCACCGCAACGTAGCCGAAATTTAAAGAAGCAGATCCAAAGTGGCCGAGTTCAGTTTGAGATCAAGGGCATTTTTAAAACAAAATCTAGGTTGGGAAGTATCCTTCGGTATTCATATTGGTTGTATGGCCGTTGCAATATTGTTATTAGTGACCCTCCTAGTGGGATTTTGGTGGCAAAAACTTGTGGAACAAAACGCTGATACAGCACCGGCGTTGGGAGCAAGATTTCTTGTTTAATCTAGAAATAAGGTTTTGGTTGTCATTTTTTGTTTGGTTTGAATCTTGTAATTTTGCATCTTCCTTTTCTGAAATGATATTAATCTAAACGAAACTCAGATTTGATTCGTGTTATATTTTCATGATGCATTTAAGATTAAACGGCCTCCTTGTAACGAAGTCACCCGTGCGGTGAAAGTAATCAGTAAAAGTAAAGAAGTGATTAATGCAAAGCAAGATAAAATAATTAAAATTGAACTGAAAACATTATCAAACAGGTGTCAATCAACTTTTACCCCATTAAAAACGGAACCTTATAAGAACGGATGTGCTACAAACTACCATTCTTTTTTAAATGTTTTTATGTTGGGAGATCACATACAGATACACGAGGGAGGAGGAAAGACCTTATAAAGACAGAAAGAATATACTTAAATAAGGGGCTCAGATAGTTCCATTTCATTGGAACTTTCTTCCTGTGTTTCAGTCTGGTGAAAACCTACAAAGTTCAACCCAAGCCATTCCCATGGCCAACATACATATCTGGATCTCTTTTGACCAGATCTCAAGGTTTCCCGGGTATCAATCTCTTCAAGCTGACGAGTTAGCTCTTCTACCTTATCCCTAAGCCTAGAAGCCCTCAAATCAGCCAACCTCAATGATTTCTCAGCTGCGTCTCTTGCTGCCATGGCAGCATTTGCTGTTTCTTCTTTGAATTTAAGTTTTTTCTCCGACTCGACCACAGCTTGCTTTGCCTCTTCAAGTTCCTGGCGAACAGTTGATAACTGCAAGAATGGCAAAAAAGAGGTTAATTCAAAAGAGGAAGACATAGGACACATACATGGTCAAACATTCACTTTCAGCGAGTGCATTTATAACTTCTCCATGTAAGAACTGTACTGCTAAGGCTATAGCCCATTAACAGGTATTTAGGTACATGATCAAGTTCAAAGAGTAAAAGAAAAAAACAAGGCATCAGGAAAGTGCTTTGATAGCTGTCTCGCACTTATAAAAGAAAGTTTTACAAATATTTGAAGACTCAAATTAGTAAGTGATGGAAACAATCAGTTATGAAAAACTGATAATTATTTCTCAGTTTAAATTGCTTTCTTGTAGGGTAAGTACAAACTGCACCATGATATAGTCCAGGTGGACATGAATTAATGTCCCAATAGATACCAGTTGATGTACCTGTTTGTTTTGATTATCAATGTCTCTGTATGAATTCTATATATTTGTCTTTTGGGAAGGTCAAGCTGGGTAGTTAAATAAATTCTTCTGGTTTTACCAAAATGATAAAAGAAGCAGACAAAATAATGAAAAGTGTAAAAGCACCAGAAAAAGTTTTCTAAATGCTTGACACTCATAATCCTTGAAGAAAGGTTCAAGAGCAAATTTGTTGGTATACCTGTGCCACAAAACCTTGTTCAACAGCTTTGCCTGCATCGGCTTCTTGTTGCGCAGCAACTTTCCATCTGGTAATTTCTTCTTCAGCTGCAGCAATGTCCATCATAAGCCCTTCAACCTAAAACGAGAAAGTAATCAATACACGATGTTAGTTATATGAATTCATGAGTATCAAGGGAGTAAATATTAATCCCCACCATATTTTCACATAATCCAATCGGCAACCAAAAGAAAGAGAGGAATTATAAAGCACCAACTTACTACGAAAATATTGAACAAACAATATGAAGAAATATGTAGTAGCTTACATTTTCATCTGCCACTCTCTCTCTCTCTTCAAGTTCCTCCACATGTTGTTTCCTCTGGATGAGCTCCTTGGCTTGAGCTTCTATACGCTGTTTGAGTAAACTTGTCTCTGCCCTTAATTCAGTAAAATAGTATGCAGAACACAACCACTGATGTTAGTTACCACAGATAGTATGGAGATTTTCAAGAAAAATAAAATATGTTCAGATCTCACTAGTAGTGTCAAGTAGCAATCAAACTTAAGGCTATAGAGACAATGCCTCACAGGTTGACAAACTGTCGATGATAAAAAAACTAAAATTTTAAATGAAGACTAAACAAGCTGAAAGTTCCTGCCTCACAGCATCTTTGTACGATAGTCGTTCATAGCCTCAATGAATACAACTATGCAACAAAACTACTGTATATTACAATATATGGGTAAAACATAATATCCGAAAAGATAAAGGTTGTTGCAGGGGCAGACGCACGTTGCAAGGAAGGCAGTCAATTGCCCACCTTTACATTTATGAGAAATATTTTTTAGTAGTATTAAAAATATTGATTTTCCTAAAACATATAACAAAAGTGTAAAAATATATAAGTTTGCCAACCATAATTTTCAGAAAATAATAGAATTATTAGCCCACCTTGCAAAAAAATATGACTCCGTTATTGAGTTGGTGGAAGGATTATTTTACCGAGACCCAAGCATCTTTTCTCCTATAATTTTGGAGACCACTAATAACTCTATTTCAAGAATGTGTTTTGGGACTACTCTATCAGTAGTCAACTTCCTATAGTGTTACTTCTTAGGAATTTTTTTCCAAAGACAACAACAAAAGGAACAGTTCTAGAAGATACACTCCTATTTCAATTACTTTTGATATTTTTATTATTTTATAAAAAATCATCTCATCACTTTATAATGTTAATTAACACAACAATCGATCCAGGAAACTTTGTATCTCAAGTCAGCTTCACTTACAACATAGGGTTTTAAAGGAAAGTACCTTAGTTCGTCAACAGTATGCTTTAGCTCAATTATCTCAAGCTGGGATTGCTTAATAATATTCTCCAAAGTACCAGCCTGCATACAACGGCATATTATACCTAAGCCAAAAAGTCAAAAGAATTCAAGATCACTACTTAAGCTAAGACATACTTACCAAGGTATATATTTTGTCATCCTCTGTCACCAGAGCACCAGCCTTTGCTATTGAAGCCGGAAACTTTCCATCCCCAAGATGATTACTAAATTTATAATCTATACCAGCCTCTTTTAATCCATTTTCTGTAACTTTAAAAAGTTCATTGGTTTTGGATGACGGATCTGCTGACATTCTTCTGGATAAAGCACTTCGTAGCAAGGCCCCAATATGCTCTTTTTCCTTGACTAGTTCAGACACCATTTCGTTTAGCCTTTTCACTTCATGATTCCTCTCCACTACTAAATCCCTCGTCTTTTCAACAACTGTTCTACTTAATTCATGTATTGATTCCATTCCTGCTAAGGATGCACGTATATTCTCCTCCATATCTGTTTCCTGAGGGAGAAACAAGGACTCAGACAATTGTGAGTGATCTAAATTATTAGCATCTACTATCTTAATAACATTATCAATCAGGTCATGAATTTTCGCAACATAGTTCAACTGATCAAACAGTAATGGCCTTTGTGAGTCCATTTTAGATTCCAAATTCTTCAACTTATCCTCATACTCGTTAACTAACTTTCTCAACCCCAACAGTTTGTTATCCGCCAAATTTTGATTCTCCAACATCTCTCTTTCCCTTTCAGATATCCTCTCCTCCTTTTCAGCCAAAGATTTCTCCAAATTCTCGATCACGCAAGTCTTTTTTGTGACCTCCTCTCTTAATCCTCCAACTGTCGCCTCAAGCTCTGAAACTTCGATAGCGATCTCATAAGTCCTCTGCTCCAATTGTTCGAGTGCCTCATTCCTAGACTTTGCAGTTGAATCAATCTGCCCGAGAAGCTCTTCGACAATCTCATTGGTTCGCTTAATAACTCCATAAGCAACCGCTGGCAGTCCCGTGTACTTCTGAGACCTAGGCAATCCTCCTGCTGTGAAGTTTTTAAAATTACTAACTTTTCCCGATATCTTATCGATTCCGGTCACTAACATCTGACCTGCAGTTTCAATCTCCGTTCTCAACGAATCCTTCACCTTAACCGCTTCATCAAACTGGCTCACAGACTCATCTCTTTGCTTCAAAACCTCATCTTTTAGTCTACCAGATTCGGAAAGTTCAGCTGATAACTGCTCATTCGATCTTAAAGCTTCCTCCTTTTCTCGCAATGCCTCGTCTCTCTGCCTTAAACTCTCATCTCGCTTCTTAATTGCTTCGTGTGCTAAAACCTTCAGTCGATTGAAAGACAATTGTAAATCCGATTTCGAACTCTCTGCTGCCTCGCGCGCTTGTCGCTCGCGATCGAGTTCCTCTAGAACCTCTCGAAACCTCTCCACGGACACATCCTCCAATGACGTACTCGTAATGGCGGTTGGCGACGGATCTTCGTCTTCGACATCGCTCAATACGGCGTCGTCGCCTTCGTCACCGGCGCTTGCCATTATAAATACAATATATATGTAGCAAAAAACAACTTTTGTAACCGATCAATTAAACGCACCTTCATGATAAAATATGCTAAAAATAAAAATTGAACTGGCACTAGGTTTTGTTTGTTATAAAACAGAAACCCTAGAATTTGATTCCGGAAGGAAATAGAAGTTGAAATGAGGGGGATTGAATAGCTACGGAAGATTGAATTTTAATAGGGTTAAGTTGATAAAAAAAAAAAAAAAAAACAACAGAGACTATATTTTTGGTAGGCAAAATTTGTGAATTTTATTACAGAGAGAGAGACTGAGATCGTACCTTTTAGAAGTCCGAGCGCGAAATTAGAAGGGAGGAATGATAACTACCTACTGACCACTCTGCCCTTCTCTCTGTTTTCCCAACGGTTCAGATGGAAGGAGAGGCAATTAGAAAGGATCAGCGTAAAACACTCGACTTTTTTTGGCTTTGTGAGTGAGTCGTAGTCGTAATCGTAGTCGTAGTCGAAGTAAAGCAGACGCAATGACCGCTCCCTTGCTAATAAAGCAAATTTCTTGCTCCTCCCTCCCACGCAAAACTAGACATAAATTTTATTTTTTTGAGAATTAATTTATGAAATTTTAAAATAAAAAAAAGTTAATTTTAATGAAAATTATTTAATTTTAATATAACAAATTATGATTATTATAGACATGGGGGGATCCAACCTCATAATTTAGTGAGGTCAAATTCAAAAAAAAAATCCCTTAAAAATAAAATTTTAATAAAATGATTCATAAATTAGTGGAATTAAATTTTATTCTTGTTGAATTTACGAGCAACTCCACTTATTAGTGTTTCGGGAATTTTGGGAGGTATTGGTTGAGTCAGACTCTTGAGTAAATAACTTTTTCGAAAATTTCCTCTTTCGTTAATGGGATAAGAACTTATTTGTGGTCTTTTATCGAGATTCCCTCAATATTAAAGGAAGGAGATACCGGTGTATAGTTTTGAAAATTTTGATACTTGGGTTTGGGGGTTAACATTTTGCAGGTGAGTTTTTTGATAAATATCAGCAGTGACAGGTTCGTTACTAGTCCTAGTCCCTTTGACTTGGGCATTTTCAGGAATATATTCAAATTTTGTACGATTAGTTGTTGTAACCTAATTACGTATGTCCATGCTTGACAATTAATAAATATTTAAAAACGAATTCAACATCAAAACAAGATCAATATACAATATGAATAGTCAAGTGTAATTAGCACAAACAATAAACAATCTTAATTAAACCACTAACCAGTAACATTACAAAATAAATTACAAAATTTAAAAAAAGTAAAAATAGAATAGATCGCATGCTTGAAGAACTTTTATTTGATGGAGTTCTCTTCATTGTTGCAATATTGCTTTAAAAAATAAAAAACCCTAATTTTATAAAAGTACAAAAAAGAAGAATATTATAAATGTACAAAAAAGAAGAATTCATAACAATTACAAAAATTCCTAAAACAATTGTTAAATTTGTGAAATTAAAAAACTAAAATTAAAATATACCTGAATAAAAAAAAATGAAAAATAGTTGCAGATCTTGATTGCCTATTTGCTTAATTGGAATTTGGAGACTTGGTCCCTTGCTCTGTTACGAATTTGGAGGGTTAATATATGTTTTGGTCACTGTACTAAGGGTCGATTTTTATTGTGGTTATCAATTCTTTTTTTGTTACAAACGCATTACTTTACTCGAAAAAAATTATAAAATAATCATTACTTAACATTCCGTCCAAAAAAAGTAGACGAAAATGTTGAGTAGACTAACGATTAACACGTGTTAATTATGTGACAGGTGACGTGGATCGAGTTAATTGATGTTTTGGTCATTGTACTAGGGATCAATTTTCATTTTGATTACTGAAACTTTTTTGTTACATTATCCTTATCGAAGTACCAAAAATATTACAAATTAGTGATTTTACATTCAAGGTAACACTGAATTCTCACTTTTTTTTAATCAAATAATTAGTTTGAACATGTAATCTTATACGATATAATATATATATATATATATATACTACCACATTTGATTTAGAATATAATTACTTTAAAATCACAATTGCTTAACATAATTTTCTCACAAGCCCTAGCTTTTAATTTGGTAAAATTCAAATTTGTAATTTAACATACAAATAAAATATAGAAATATATCAAAAAAATTAAATTAAATTTATGAAAATGGCTTTCAAAGGTTGCAACTTGATTTTGAGAAATTGTCAGACAGACTTTTACAATTGGTCTTCTATTTAAGTCATGTTCATATTAGATGATAAATTTTGTTTACTAGGTCCAGAACGATAAAACCATATATGTCCTACTGGAATATACTCAACTATTACAAATCAAAAGAAATCGTTTTGTATTTTGGACACAAAATTACATTCTTAGTTAATTAAAGAAATGAATATTTCAATAAGCAACTACTAAATAATAGCTGGACTTTATATTTATGTAAGAGAAATTTTGAAAAAAATATAAAAATTACTTGTGAAAATATCAATTTCATTGATTAATACAATTATGTGGAGTCTTTAAATCATTTTTGTTTTCTACAATTTTTAAATTTTTTGTAAAACATATTTAGCCATATATCCTTGAATTACACATAATTACACTCTTAATTAAAAAAAAAAAAAAACCCATAAAGTCTCTTTCATAACTAGTAAACTATATTCAAATACGGCATATGCGAACTTCAATATTTATCAAAGAAAAGGCATTTCGTAGGATAATATTTTAAAATTTTGTTTTTAAATAAGTTTAAAATATATACAACTTCAATATATAATTTTCTAGTGTAATTTTATTTGTCCATTTTTTCATATGTAGTCATAGAAAAGCAATTTCAGGGTAATAATTTATATATATTGAAATTATATTCTTGAAATTAATATACTTATACATATTTGAAAGCACTTGTAATTAGAGGTGGACGGAAAATTATATCACTAATTTGTAATATTTTTTGGTACTTCAATAACGAGAATGTAACAAAAAAAAATCAGTAACCAAAATGAAAATCAATTCATAGTACAATGACCAAAACATCAATTAACCCGATCCATGTCATTTGTCACATAATTAACGTGTGTTTAACCATTAATTAACTCGGTATTTCCTTCAACTTTTTTGGACGGAATGTTAAGTAATAATTATTTTATAATTTTTTTCGAGTATAGTAATGCGTTTGTAACAAAAAAAAAAAGAATCGATAACCACAATGAAAATCAACCCCTAATACAATGATCAAAACATATATTAAACTTGGAGAGTTGGAGTTGCTGACGTTGTTACTCTGTTGGTGAACAGACGAAGAGTTGGACTACTAGTGGGATTGGTCCTTTAGGAATTCTAATAGTTTTTTAAGTTTAAAACATGAAATTTCATTTAAGACCCTCCTCAAATATTTTTTTTTTAATTTAACCCCCCTGAAATTCAGTGGGGTCAGGTGCCCCCCGCCCCAAGCGTGGATCTGCCCCTGATTATAGATTAACTACCAAATATTGCTCATCGATTTCATGAAAAAATATATTTCCAAAAAGAAATTATTTCAGTTTTTTTTTTGTATTGGTAATAATATAAAGTGCCGTTGATCATAATATCAGAAAAAATATTTATGTTGTCAGTTCAAATATTCATTTATTAATACTTTTATATTTATTTTAATAATATTTTAAATTTTAGCAACACTTATTATTTTGTCGACATAAATATTCTTCTAACATTATCGATGTCCATATAATAAATGATACAAAAAGCCTATTTTAGAGTCTATTTACGTATGATGGTTGATTGGTATTTCAATTTTTTATTTATCAATTGAAACTAATACTAAAATAAGATTATAATAAGACCACATGATTGTTCATAAAGTTAATTAAAATTATTTTATAATCCCTTTATTTTAAAATTAAATATATATTTCGCCCTTTTACCATTTCAAAATTAAACCATTTAAAAGTGCTTTTAATGAGATTTTGACTAGAAATATACTTTTGAAAAAAGAAATTAAAAAATTAATACGTTAGTTAGAACACAATTTACAAAATTTATTCTTATAATAATAATATATTATTTAAAGTTATATCAATCGCTCTAAAATTTATTTATTTATTTTTGATATTTTGGAGGGAGATGATTGAATATAAAAAAATTTGCTTAATAAAAAATCTAGAATATCATTGAGCTAAAGACTCTTGGTAGAGGCTCTAGATTTGACATCCCCAATATAGTCAAATATGAGCTGTACTAAGATTATCAGTACCCTAGTTAGATACTTAACTTTGACATCCCCAGACCCCAGTGGTCAAATATGAGCTGTATTAAGATTATCAGTACACTGGTTATATACTTAATTTTAGCAGTACTATCGCACTGTTATAAATTTCATCTGCTAATAGTATTCCATATGTTTTCATGAAAGAAAAATGAAAAATCTGAAGACATGCATGCTACCAAGCAATCTCAGATCAAGCTACAATACACATACATGTAAAAAAGCATTGCAAACTAACAAAATAAGCCATCCAATATCGAACACGTCTTTCTTATTCAAATATTGCACAATTAATAGCTAGTAAAACTCAAAGGGTTGGTCTGATAGTCAAAGAGATTTGCTCTCTTTTCTGATATCTTGAGTTTGATTGGAGCCAACACATTTCTCCTTAATGCATTAAACTAATGTGGAGGATACGCCCTTAAGATTGTTCGGAGAGAAATTTAATCACAATTTATACATTAACTGACTCGAAGGTACTTTTTACTATTCAAACAAACAAACAAACAAACAAACAAAAAAAAAGCTAGCTAGCAGTTACGATAACAAACTTAATTAATATCGGCCTAGATCAAACTTTGACCTAGGCTCCAAACTTACCATCAACCCATTCTTCATATAAAGTGTAGTAGTCACTTTTGGAACAACTTGCTGACCTTCAACCACCTTAACTGAATACCTTAACAGAACTGAAGCTGCCACCATTTTCATCTGCATGTATGCAAATTTCTTCCCCAAACACAACCTAGGTCCACCATTAAACACCGCATATTTGAACTGATTCCCGCTCACAAATTCTCCTTCTTTAATCCATCTCTCCGGCTTAAACTCGAGGCAATCCTTTCCCCAAACCGACTCCATTCGAGCCATCGAGAAAATGCAGTAAAATATTCGTGCACCGCGCTTAACTGCCGTTCCGTCCGGGAATACGTCGTCCTCTAAAACCTGTTTAAAATCAATAGACACGGGAGGATAAAGCCTTAGAGATTCGGATAATGCTGCTTGTAAATACACCATCTTCTTTAATTCTTCTTCGGTAAAAACTACGTCATTATAATCTGCTTCTTTTTTGTTTGTTTTTAAAATCTCGTAAATTTCAACAAGAATTTTGTTTTCCACATGTGGGTTTTTATGTACTAGCCAGAAAAACCATGCTAAGCCGACTGAGCTCGTGTCTCTCCCTGCCAATATAAAGCTTATGCAAAAATCTTTAAGCAAGTTATTTGAGAAATATGCATTTTCAACACTGATTAACCTTGACAAGAGATCGGACCGGTCGTTTAAGTCCCAATATTGGTGGCCTAATTCTCCTTTCCTCTGTCTCACTGTCTTCTCGGCAAAATCATGCACAACTCTTGCTGCTTCCTTGAGCCGCTTCTCGAACCCTACTCCAAGATGCCTCATAGACTTCCATACAATAGGAGGGAGTAAAAATCTAAACAAACTTAATTCAGTGGCTTCCTCAAAGGCTTTAGCAAAAGGAACATCGGGTAGATCGAGTGACAAGCAGCCGGGATCCACACCAAATGCGGCTACACAAATATTATCGAATGTAAAACGAAGCAGCACTTCTTGTAGATCAATGCTAGTGGACTTATCTACAGCATTATCCATGAGTTTCAACAGCTTCTTGTGCACCAAATCCTGCATGGTTTGCAACGAGTACTCGATGAAGCGGTTTGAGTGCATCTCAGAAGTTGCGGCTCGCCTTTGTTGCTTCCACAAATCATCATCAACATTGAAAATTCCGTCCCCAAGTAATTCGTAGAACCTTTCCCTATAATATTTCCCTTTTGGGAAGTTGTTGAATTTTGTCTTGAGCATGTATTCTATTTTGGAAGGGTCAGAGGTTACGATACCAAAGGCTCCACCCTTCCAAATTCCTCTGAACTGAAATGTTCCACCGGATTGAATCAAAGATCCGGTGAGCCAATCATAGATATGATCGAAGTTAAGAATTACAGAGGGAGCCATTCCGAATACTGGCCATAACATAGGACCCTTTCTAGCGACTCTCTCAAGTATAGAGCTAATGATGAAGAGACTTAACAATGCAATGGCTATGTCAGAAAAATGCAAGTAATCATACAACCAGTTTATGTCCATAATGAAAGGCAAATTTCTTAGCAGTGGAAATAGAGGAATTTTTTTCATAACCAGAACCTGATGGTTGCGCCAATATGCATGAGCCTGATGGGTTTTTATTAAGGGAATTGCAAGCTATAGTGTACGCTATAATTGAGCATTCCTAATTTGTTTGCTCATTAATTGTGATTCATACACGATCAACGGCCGGCCCTTCAATTCTAGTGGTCGAACGCTTAGGCTTTAATGGGAAATGGCCATAAAATAAAAGCCAATTAAGATATTAAATAAGGGTGGTTATCACTTACCAGCCATCTTGCTTGTGGATTCCAATACCCAACCGATACTACTCGAATCTCAGAAGAATTGCTAGTCCCTCATTTCCGTTATATAGGTCGTTTAAAAAATAATTATAATTATATATATATATATTAAAAAGGCTCATTAATACTAATATTAAGTAATTAATATTAATATGAAATTTATTATTATCCGTGCACTAATTAATTATTCCTCCTCCCCTCTCTCTCAATTACTCAATCTTTAATGGTAAAATAGGAAATGATTAAATTTTTTCTCCTAAATATATGTAAAACATCTTATATTTTAGAAAGAAAAAAAACTTCTACAACGACCTATATAATAGAAAGGAGAAGGTATTATGCAAAGAAATGTGTCATATTTTTAATAAGTTGTTAATTATATGTTGGACTCCTATTTTGAATAAGAATAAGAGAATTATGGGTTAATCTATAAATAAAGTCTTATATTTAGTTGATCGTGTAGCATAATTAACATCCCAAGAGTGGAGAGAAAGTGAGTGTGAGTTTTGTGTTTGTGTGAGGAAGAGAGTTTTTGCAACTTTTATATTCCGTACAAAAAAAGTTGTATTATGAGAGAGAAAGTTTTGCAGATTTTAATCCGTGTAAAAAGTTGTGCTATATCGTGTAACCTCAAGTTTTATGATCTAAAATTTGAAAGAATTATTGTAAGTACATTACTTTAATATTGTGAAGATTTGGAGTTTGATCCGAAATTATTTTTTTTAAAAAAATTCACGTTAAATTTTGTTTTATTTATCTCTCGTATTATTGTTTAATTTACAACGACTGCTTAATTCCCAACATCTTGTACTGCTCAAACATCTTGGAATCTCAAATTAATTAAGTAAAGTTAATAACTCAGACAATATATATTTGTAGTTAGTACATTTGGAAATTAAGCAATTCCTAATAACCATAACGGTAAAAATACTTAATTACATGGTACTTGACCATTTACATTTTCTCATTTTCACATTCACATTAATATTTTTACATGTGCTTCGCTAGCATTAATGGGAAATTGGCTCTACGTTTATAGGTCTTCTCTTCTTTTTTGTGAGTATATATGAAATTGTAGGTACAGATATAATACTTGCACGGCATGTTTGGTTTGTTAAGGAGTCGTGCATTGTGGGGAGAGTGACGAGTCACTGAGATCGAGCCGTATTCCGGAAAAGTAATATGAGTAAAGTAGTAGTATTAATAAATTTTTGAGTCGGGTGTAGTACGTACTAGCATTAAGATGAGCAGTCTAGTCGGAATTTCAATAATTCTGTCTACTTTTTTTTTTTTTTTTTACTAATTTAATATTATAAAATTTAAATTTACACACGTTACTTTATTACCGTAAAAATTTGAGCCAAGGTCCTAGGTTTTATCTTCTTCCTTCCCAACTACTCCCCTCATTTCTGTAAGAATTAGATTATAGAATTTTAAAATTAAATTAATAAAATTTAAATTTATCTAAATTTCTGTTAAATATAAATAAAAAATTATAACTACAAAAAATTAATTTTAATTTATTACAATATTTAATTTCAAAAAAATTAAAAATATAAAGAAATTTACTTAATTATTAATTTTTAAAATATTTAATTCAAACCAAAATAAATAAATTATTTTTTACGGGAGAGAAGAAATTCTACTTTAAACTTTAATGATCTTCCCCGATGTAGGACTAAAAAATGTTAGTTTGGGCCGGGGGCTGTTTTACCATATCTTCTAATTATATTAATTAATGGCAAAGACAATGTTACAAGTACTAATAATTGATGACTAGTGTCACGGGGCACGCTTTGTGCCATTCCAATTTAAGCCCGTGCCCAAAATAATTAATTAATTAGTTGAAAGATATTAAAAGAAGACAGCTTAATAATTACTCAATACATCTTGCTGTGACTGTGAATAAGTGCATTTTAAAATGGTAGTACCGCTACCACTTGGGGGAGAGGCGGGGCCCCAATGAATGAATGTACAAGAAAATTAATTAGTTAATACTAGTAAAGTTGATAAAACTTATTGATTGTTGCATTACGCCAACTGTAGTGACCAATTTCTTAATTACAAGTTGTTGGCAAATCCCATTAATTTCCTTATTGTACCGTCCATTCACCATCAACCCAAGAATTGATCATTAATAATTAATTCTTTCCGAATCAACACCTTCCTTTCTAGCTTGTTTATGTAGGAATAGGCATGTGTATTCGACGGGTAGACGTTACAAAAAATTAATTTGATTCGATTAAGGTTTACAAAATATGATTATGCTTTTATTAAAAATTAAAATTATATAATTTATTTTTAATATAGATTATATATGTGTTGGAATCAAATAGTTACTAGTTCAATATAGATCAACAGTTCTTTTATCAAATTTCAACCTTACTAGTATTATATCCCAGTGAAAAATAAATTACTTAATATATTGATATTGATGTTTAATCTTCCTTTTACTTCTCTCCCTAATTTTTTTTATAAAAATTTTCTCCCTCAAAAAATTTGTATACACTCAATTTTTTTACACTTTCCCTCTCTAAAATTTTTACACTCTCTCCCTCTAAATTTTTTGATCGAAGATACTCTACTTAACATGGACCACCGTTTTCAGATTGGACCAACGAAGGAAATCTGTCAAATCTTGACCAAAGTCAAACACATTTCCTGAAAAATGAAATAAAGTATAGCACTCCAGCTGCAGCTGTAAACGAGTGAACGTTGGGCCAAAAACACACTGGTTTGGGCCATAGACATGGTAATCAATTAAAAAGTATAAAATTAATTTTACAAATTTTTAGTTTAATTTTTTTTCTATTCAAATTAGTATAAATAGTATTTAAATTTGTAATAATTATAAATTGTTTGCTCAATTTTTTTTCTTTTCTATATAAATTAGTATAAGTACTATCCAAATTTATAACCAATAAATTTCAACCAAATTTATAAAGTATTCAAAAGAAACCCCAACCTGTTAGAAAAAAGGAATATATATATATATATATATATATATATATATATATATATATATATATACTTTATATCTCTAATAATAAAACAAATATATATAAAAAATTAATAAATATTTATTCCCTACCTAAACAAATCTCCCTTTCAATAATCCTATCCTATCCACTTCCCTCCCAACTACAACTTCAAGTTTATAACTATACTAATGAATGGCAAAGACACCGGGCCCTCTTACCAGTTTCTAACTATACTAATGAATGGCAAAGACAATGTTACGAGTAGTGTCGAGTTCTAATAATTCATGAATAATCATGGGCCACGCTCTGTGGCGTTCCAATTTAAGCTCGTAACCAAGAAAGATTAATTCATTCATTCAATAAGAAGACAACCTAATAATTACTCAATATATCTTGTTGTGATTGTGAGGAGAAAATGATACTCCCTCATTTTTATTATATAAATCATTTAAGAAATAATCACACATGTTAAAAAGTCTTATTAATACTAATTTTATATAATTAATGTTAGTTTAAAATTTTATTACTACCTATACACTAATTAATTATTTTTCATTCTCTCTGTGTCAATTACTCCATCTTTAAGGATAAAATAAAAAATTATTAAATTTTTTCTCTTAAATATACGAAAAACGTCTTATATTTTAAAATAAAATATAGGAATTTTAAAACGACCCGTTAAAAAGATAGTAGTTATTACTCGTGGTACGAATAACAAGTTGAAAGAACTGATTGATAGTTGCATTACACCAACTCAAGCGACCAACTTCTTGATTAGGGGATTAATTGCAAGTTGTTGGCCAATCCCACTAATTTCTTAAGTTAGAATTGATTATATTGGGAGTTAAAATAAGTTAGAATCGATTATATTGGGAGTTAAAAAGGTCACACAGTATCTCAGTTTTAATCACTAAGATAAAATTTAATCACCAAATAAAAATGTGTATTTGAGAATAAATCTATCCGTCATCTGGTTTGTGATTTCTTATACATTTTTTATACTTCTCAAATACATTGACCTTTGTTCCACTCGAGAAAACTACTACTAAAAATTTAATTTTAATTCTAATTAATTTATAAAATTAAATTATGATGAAAAATGAAAATATTAGTATAATAGTTACTACGGTAGAGAAATAGTTGGACAGAAATGCATACTAATTTGAACAAGACACTTCATTCCAAAACCTAAGTAGTTTTGTAGTCTCAACTGTAACTTTCCTTAATTTTACCCTACAATGTAAGCTAGGAAATTTACCATGTGGCTTTTTCTGTTTTAGTAGAAAACATTAAATATAATATGCTCGAATATTAAAAAATAAAGACATCTTAATTATCCATATGTTATGCTGTTGTTAAAGTGAAGAACGGTTCTTTTTAAAGATAAAACCAATCTTTACCGAAGAACGATATAAAGGTCTCAATTGGTCCCCATCTTTGTTACTATTTCAAGGCGCTTCTAAGTTAATTAGCTAGTGGAGTACCTTCTTAAGATCTCAATGAATTACCTAGCTTAATTGACTAGATGCATGTTAATCAAAGATTCATAATTAGCCTTGGATTCTCATGTCTTTCAAGAAAGTGAATGACCATTTTTCGCTAATCCCTAATCGAGAACGGTTATACTTGCTTTATCAACTTTTTTTTTTTGTTCTTTATATTGAATTCTGATCATTTTAGCTAATATTCTCTTATTTTTCCGTCTTGCCAACTTTGCTTGTGTGCCCCCAGCTGGAATTACATTCTCAAAAGGTTGAAGATCATAATTTTTATAATTTAATCATTTTCCTTCTCTGATTCACACAAAACTAACTCGTTGTTCTTTATTTTTTGGCTTGAATAATTTTGGGTTTTGTTTTATAAGATCAGATCAAAAGCTAGTGAGCATGGCCTAAACTGTATCATCAACATATGGTTTAATCATATAGTGTTGGACTTATCGGTGTTGATTCTTGATTCAGAACTGTGTCAAGTACAAAAGAAGGCTTAAACTTCCATTCAAAAAGTTTTCCTGCACGAGAATCTTAGAGAAAGCAAGAACCTCCTACTTTGGTGTTCTTTATATGCTAAAAGATTTGATGATCGAGACTAGCAAATTAGAGCATGGGAAAGAAAGAGTACCATCTGAACAAATGACACACTACACATACTTCCTTTTCTAAATGACTATACTGCATATATAAATAACACAAATACCATGCTAAGAAGCAGGCCATTATAACTTGTCATCCTATTCATTAAGGAGCAATGGCCTCAACTGAAAGTGAATGCCTCTCCCCTACTAGCTCAAAATCTATAGAAGATGATTTCCTCATAAGGAAGATTGTACTAACCCATGATCCTGATGGTCGCCGCCTTGATTCTGAGCTGCTGCTTCAAGCAATGGAGAGGGTTATGTGTTCGACTGGTAGTGCAGACGTAATTCTCAACCCCCCCCCCCCCCCCCCCCCCCCCCCCCAATGTCACAAAAATTAAACACATATCTCGTGACATAATATTAAACAATGTTAACTGAATTAAGTTTTTAGCAACAAATTTTGTTTCTACTTGTAGCGCCAAAAAATGAACAGCAAATACAGGACTGGTGATCAATTCATCATGATCGACCAAATTGTTTCTCATTTACAAAATTCTGGCATCTAGATGTGCTGTCCTGTACAACATATAAGCATAGCTCATCTGATATCCTTCCGTTACATTTTAAACAATAATTTCAGGTTTCTGATTTACATAATGATGGCACCATTGTAAGCAACATTGAAGTAGTTGGTTCAGAAGAAACTCTAGGACATATTATTTACAAGATCTCACGCGAGGTAATACTCTCTTTTTGCTCTCAATCTCTGTATCTTTGCTGCCTGTATAATAATTAATAGCAGAGTTGGAATTGCAGATGCTGTTGAAGTGCTCTGAGAAAGGAGATTTACACATGAATACAATGGTATTGTTTGATATGTTAGGAAATTATACCTGGGATGCAAAAGTGGTTCTAATACTTGCAGCATTGGCTACAAGCTACGGTGAATGCTGGCTCATAATGCAAATGTACCCTTATAATCCCTTGGCAGCATCTGTCGCGTTGCTCAAGCAATTTCCTTCTGACTTGAGCATGTTGAGGATTCGGTTCAAGTCCTTGTCCTTGTTGGTTAATTCAATGGTGGAGTTTGCAAAGTGTATCATCAAGTTTGAAGGCTTGCCGCAGAAAGAGATACTTTTGGACTATACAGCGATGGCCTTGGCAAAATCTCAGAGCTATATAGCTACTTACTGGATCTTTAGAAGCTCATTGGAATGTTCTTCTCAAATCACAGACTTTATAGCCATGAAACATGAGAAGTTCATTTTCTTTCCCATTAATTCTCTAATTTTTGTTACTTGTGATTTCTATTAAAACTAATAAACTGGCATTTGAACGAGATTTATCCTATATGTATATTCATGTATTGACTCTCTCTCTCTCTCTTTCGATCCTTGATCTCCAGGCATTCCCATTCGACAACGATTGCAACATGGAGGCTCTCAAATTTGGTACATAGGCTGAGAAGCTTGTGCAGTAACCTCAGAAAGCAGGTGGATTTGTGCCATCAACAGATAGGTAATTGTAATTACTGTTCTTTTTCAAAAACTGTGATCACTATGAAAATGTACATACTTTAAAAATTCAACGAGAAGTGTTTTTACAAAAGAATCTCACAAAGGATGATGTGGCATTGGCAATTTTGAATTAAAAACTTGTGAACTATGTCATTATGTTTGTAAATTCAGTATAGCTATATATTCTGTTTGTATATAACGACTTAACTTTGTTTATCATCCTGTTATTTTCAGAAGCGAAGTTGTACAACAAGCTTTTAAATCTTTTCAAGGAGGTCCATGAAGACAACCAAGAGGTGATTCACATGCTCTTTGGTTTGAAGGATGACATGCCTCTAAAAAATTGCTCTTCACAAGCACGAGTATGGTTGTCTTGGAAATTTACTTGTTTAATAATACAATCATATTATTGTGGGAAACATAACTAACACAAAACATTGCACCATACTCATTCTCATAGTCTAATTTTTGGGCTTTTTGTCACCATTGATAATCACTGTTTATTGTTTGCAATAGGTGAATATCTCTGAACTGAAAAACAAGGTAGTTATAATCTTGGTTTCAAAGCCAGAACTTCTTCCCATTGAGCAAATACATTTGCTAGTGCAACGGACATATGATCATCCTTACAAGATGAAGGTAGGAACAAGCTATGAAATTGTATGGGTCTCAATTCCATCGTCAGATACATGGAGTTTTTCCGAAAAGAGAAGCTTCAGCTTTTTATCAAACTCCTTGCCATGGCTCTCAATTCAAAAACCATGGCTATTAAGCTCAGCAGTGGTGAGCTTTATCAAAAAGGAGTGGAACTACAAAGAGCAGAAAACCTTAATGGTAGTATTGGATTCACAAGGCAGGATTACAAATACAAATGCACTAGATATGGTGTTCATATGGGGGGCCAAGGCATTTCCCTTCTCAACTTCAAGAGAGAAAGAGCTTTGGGAAGATCAGAATTGGACTATGCAACTAATGCTAGATGGTGTTGATCCCTTGTTGTTGAAGTGGGTACGACTCTTTTAACTAAATTTTTGATGAAATATAACTCAAATGATGGTTAATTTCATTCATGTTACTTTTTTATTTTTATTTTCTTAATACTTTTGCTATAAACATCATATTGATCCAGGTAGAAGAAGGTAGAAGTCTATGCATTTATGGAAGTGATGACTTAGATTGGATTAGAGAATTCAATTCAAGAATGAAGGAGATCAAAGCTGCAGGGTTGCACCTTGAGGTAGTCTACATTGGTAGGAAAAATCCAAGAGAAAGCATACGTAACAATATGTCCATCATTGACAAAGTAAATTTTTATGATCCTCTGGATTTCGCAAAAATAAGTTTATTTTGGCTTAGATTGGAGAGTATGAAAAGATCAATTCTTCGCGTAGGGGGTAAAGTTGATACACATAGTATTTTAAAAGAGGTGACGTGGTTGCTAGAAATGGGCGAAAATTATAAAGATTGGGTACTAATTGGGAAGGAGAATTTAGAAGATGTTATAAAGCTTCAAGGTACTTTAGTTATGGACTGCTTTGATCTTTTTCCAGTGTGGGCAGAAAATGTTGGAAAGCTTGGGTTAGTAGACGCGATTAAAACTGCGCTTGAGCCTCATCTTCTTGTTGTGCCTTGCGATCTCTCTACTGTTGTTCCATATGCTGAAGGATTGGTTGAAGAAAGTGTAGTCTGTCCTAAGTGTAAGAGGCTTATAGAAAAGTTTGTTATGTATAAATGTGATCATAGAATGCTGCCCAGTTCACACAACTTTTAAAGTAGTATGATATTACTCTGTCTGAAATGCCTCTTCACTTGGTGGTTATTGCTATAAGCTGAATGGAAATCAGACATATTATGCACACAACGTAGCTTTTAACAAGGCGGGACTGTGACCATTTTTCAGTGTGTCACTGATAAACTCCGGCACACCCTTATAATTTAATATCAGAAAAGTGAATACAAAATTATATTCCAAGTGTGTTCTAAACAAAACTATAAAATAAGAAAAGAATAAAAATTAATGAAACTTTCGTTTCCAAACTCATGAATTCAATGAACAAATCCCGCTCGAATTGTATGTATATGTATATTGTGATTTTAGGGGTTTTTGTATGTGTGTTTTTCGCTGTGGCTACGGCCTTAGACACCATCATTTAAAAAACTTTTATACTGCCCTTTACTAACTGACAAACTCTTTGCCAGATCCGGTTTAAAACCCATTATACTTGCCTGCCCACCAAGCAAGGGATTTTAGCCGTTCGTAAAAGAATTTTGAAAATGCACTTTATCCCTTAAACGATGTATAAGTATACACACACAACAATTAAATACTCTATTAAATACTATATCTATTTACACAATTAAAAAGTGAAACATGGTATTAAAATTCGTATCATGCCCTACTTTTCAATAATGTAGTGTTTGATATAATTTTTAATTATTGTGTGTAAACTTGTCCTTAAACGATAAATATTTGGGCATTTTGTGTTGGTCTTTAGGTTGTCCTACTTTGATAGATTAAGATTTATATGAGCCCAATAGTTACCTTATACGCCCACATAGCTTATTATTCTAACTATAAAAGTAATTAATAGTTGTAAATAGAAAGTTGATACTGTTACAAATTTCTTCTTACATAAGAGTATAACTTATTTACTATTTCACATGAGAGAGTTCTTGTAATACTATCATTTTTAACTTGTGAAAATATCAATTCTCTCGTAAATAAAGCAAAAAAATGGGACCGCTCGACAGAAAAATAAAAATGTGACTGTAAAGTGCGACTAATTTGTGGGTGGGTGGATGGAGTAATGGAGAAGGTATGTATCGCTTAATTAGCAAATTTATATACCCTTGATTAGGGTACAGTGATAGACATATATTGAACATTTACAATTGGTTTCATCCCCATATATATTTGCACGTACTCTGCTAATTAAGATCAAATTGTTGCCATATACTTCTCCAAATAATGACCATTTTAGAGTCGGCTATATATAAAAGTAGTACATGCATATACTGTGACCTACACTATTAATAAATGTGCTTGAGATTGTACTAGTGCTACTATAGCTAGGGTATCCTACCATGCAGATCCTGTTATGGTGAAGTTAAAAATCAACTTTACCATAGTAAGTTGTAAGGTTTCTGAATTATGTTGCCATCAATACATATTTAATGTAATAAAAAATCTTGCAACTTACTATAGTGAAATTGATTTTCAACTTCACCGTGACCAAATCCCTACCATGCATATTGAGTTATATATTTGGAACTTTGTTACCTTTAGTTGGACAGGTAGGGAACTGAAGAATCATTGCCAGCGGCTGCTTCAATTCTTATCTACATTCTAAAAGCTCTGATGACGAGAATTCGAGACTACTTTAGACAGAACTGGAAGCAAGGTACCTGATTCAGTTTGGCCTATTCATCCACATAAGCGATACCAGATTTTGTAGGACTAGCTAGTATATATTTCAGTACCAACACAAGCTATATAAGTACATTGGTTTACATAATATCCTCCTCCTCCCTTCTTATATATATAAATGTCGAACGCAATTGTACCTGCAGCATCGAATTTAAAGATGCAGCAACAGATAAGGGGCGATCGTAGTTTGTTCACAACGTCGGATGACAATGTGATGATGAAGCATATCCAGGCAACTCATGCTCCTGACAGCCGCGAGTTTGATGTCAAACCTGTTCTCCACATCATCGAAGACGTCATGCACCGTGCCACCGCTCCACACCCTCTTCATACCGTTCTTCATGTAGCCATCGAATCTTATCTATCTACATATATATAGATATATACAACTCTCATAATTCATTTACTGTATAGTATATGTATACTCATTTGTTTTAAGATCACTTCATTTGTACGGACCATTTTTCGCTAGCAACAAACTTTACCTTTTTAATACTAGTTAGTATGCATGGTAACTTTATATTCCTGTGTATATGTAGGGAACTCAAGCCCAGTTGGATGCAATGGACGACAAAGCTCTCCACAGTGGCTTCGCTGACATGCTCGAACTTTTGGCATACACAATTAATAAAATATCCTGCGAGGTATATATAATTACAAATTAAAAATTAAGATCGTATTCATGAAAAGGTCTTGGACAGTGTGATGATCAACTGTACGTTCAACTAGTCACTTATAACATTTAAGATAGTAATCATGAATTAACCTCCTTTAAACTCAACACTGTTACGTACCTAAGTTGTTGATGAATATTAATAATTTTTTTTGAGAATTGATATTTTCACATGAAAAAATGATATTTTCACATGATTCCTTTCACATTAATAATATGTGAGAGAGACTCATGTGAAACTATCATTTTTACATGTGGAAATATCGATTTCTTCTTTTTTTTATCCACAAAAAAAAAATTCATTAACACCCAAATGAATACGTACTAATAATTAAATGACAGATATCCTGCAAATGTTCTGGTGGAGATGCACACGCGACAGCCATTGCACTCTTTAACACACTCTCAAACTACCCGTGGGATGCTAAGGTAGTGATAGCCTTGGCGGCTTTTGCCGTGATCTATGGCGACTTCTGGCTCGTGGCACAGCTTTATCGAACCAACCCACTCGCCAAGTCAGTGGCACATCTCAAGCAACTGCCAGATATATTAGAGCGAGCCGATTCATTGAAACCAAAGTTTGAGGCACTTGCTAGCCTTATCAAGGCCATGTTGGATCTCACAAAGTGCATTGTTGAATTTAAGAGCCTCGCGTCACAATATATTAGTTCTGACGACCCAGAGATGGTTACTGCCACTGTTCATATCCCTATAGCAGTTTATTGGACCATCAGAAGCATTGTGGCTAGCTTGTGCATCCATTATTATGAACCTCATAGGAATGGGTGAGTATGTCGTTAGTCCTTTGCTTCATACATAAATTGTGATCTGCTTAAGATAATTATCCAGTGCTAAAATTAATTCTCAATATTGACGTTTAGGTACATTGCTTCAACCACAGAGGCTTGGGAGCTCTCTAGCTTGGCCCATAAGGTCAGTAATATACACAGCCACTTAAACAAGCAATTGGCTCTTTGTCATCGATCAGCACATTGGTTAGTCCTATCAATTCCTTTACCTATTTTAACTCAATTGAGTGCGTTCAAGAATCATTTGTTCCAGGATTATGGAGAAATTCAAACACATTTTTGCTCTGAATTTGACAAAATTAATTAATATATGTTGGCATAAATCAGCTGAGAGGAGACATGATGAAGCTTATAAATTACTTGTTCGCCTGTTCGAGACACCCCACGTTGATAACAAGAGGATTCTAAAGGCTTTGATTTATGCCAAAGATGATCAGCTCCCATTGTTCGACAGTTCTACCAAGAGAAGGGTTAATTAATTAATTCATCACTCTCCTCTAAGCTAGCAAATTCCAAGTAATATGTGTATCTAATTCATTTTTCAATTTCAAAATCACAGGTTAGCATTGAGACACTGAGACAGAAGATTGTGTTGCTACTCATCTCAGACCTTGACATCTCCCAAGAGGAGTTTTTACTGTTTGATCAAATGTACAGAAAAGCAAAACAAAACCCATCAAGGGCAGAGAGTCAGCACGAGGTTGTGTGGCTCCCAATTATTGACAGATCGCTTCCATGTACTGAAGCAAAGCAACAGCAATTTGAACATTCACAAAGCAACAATGCCATGGTCATCGGTGATTCATCCTTCGCTGCTCGAACCAGCTGTGATCCAGTATATTAAGGATTTTTGGCACTTCACCAAGAAGCCTATTGTTGTAGTGCTGGATCCACAAGGGAAAGTTGTGAACCTCAACGCGCTCCACGTGATGTGGATTTGGGGAAGCTTGGGTTTCCCTTTCACTAGCTTGAGGGAAGCAGCACTTTGGAAAGAGGAATCATGGAGGATCGAGTTATTGGCAGATTCCATTGACCCCATGATTTTCAATTGGGTAATTAGGGCCATTGTCCCCTTAGTTGAATAATTCTATATGCATTAACAATTGTGCACCAACAGTGCACTAATAAAGATAAAAGAGTGTGTCCCTACTCATATATTATTATTATCGCTCAATTAGTGGACAACCCTCCGTGCATATAGAAGTATCGGTCTTAATTTGATTTAGAATTAATTAATTTTCTCTGTACATTTTTTTGTCCTTTTGTATATAGATTACCGAAGGAAAATGCATTTGCTTGTACGGAGGATGAGAGGATCTAGAATGGATCCGCAAGTTCACAACCACGGCACAAGAAGTTGCGCGAGCAGCCAACACGCCGCTAGAAATGCTATACGTAGGTAAAAGCAACCCGAGAGACAAAGTCCGAAAGAACAACACCGCCATCGTGGTTGAGAACCTTAGCCACGTGTTGCAGGACCTAACTCTGATTTGGTTCTTTTGGGCGAGGCTGGAGACCATGTGGCATTCCAAGGTTCCGCACGGAAAGTGCGACGAGAATGACCACATTATGCAGGAGATCATGATGATGCTGAGTTTTGACGGAAGCGATCAAGGATGGGCAGTGTTCAGGAGAGATGGCTAAAGGAAAAGGGACATGATATTGTTGAGTATGAGTCAGTTTGAGCAGTGGAGGCACCACATAGAGGAGAAAGGCTTTTTGCCAGCACTGAATGAGCATCTTCGCGAGCTTCACACTCCGCATCATTGCAACCGTTTAATACTTCCTGGATTCACCGGTAGTATCCAGGAGATGGTGGCTTGCGCTGAATGTGGTCGTGCTATGGAGAAATTCATCATGTATCACTGCTGCACCGATTAAAAGTTTCATAAATAACTACTACTCCTACTGCTACTCTACTAGCAAGCAACTTGGTACACAAAATGCCTTGGGTTGTCACACTGGGCAATATCCTCATCTATTGGCGGGCTTTTAAAAATTTAATATCTATATATGTTATCTCGTTTATGAATAAATTTGACGATGGTAATGTATAAATGTCTTCATGAAATTACTCCACTATATTCTACGAAGCAGCATCATATGCAAAATCTTTAGAACTGACTTGATCCCTTAATCATTTTTTTCTCCTTTTGTTTAATAGGAAAGAGCGAGTAATTAATAATTATTAAATATTAGATTATTGATATTAATTTGGTTTTAGATTTTAATTTTAAATTCAAATCAAAATTATATTGGATTCTTCAATCTATAATCCAGATTGAACGTGGTTTTAGGCTGTTAAAATCAAACATGAAGGGTACCGTACAACCGTACAAGTACTTGTATATTTCATCAATCTGGATTATCTGTTTCTTTTTCTCAGATAACAACACATAAGCCTTCATCAAGACATTATATATTTATGCTCTAATACTACGTACTGTTGATCGAATTGAATTATTTAAATTTACGGTCATCCATTAAATTCAGTTTCGAACTCAAATTAAAAAATAAAAACATAATCAAACCATCAGAAGTCATGTGATTATTCAGAAATTTTTTTCCTTTGATTTGGCAAGGCTTTGACAAAGGTATGTCTATAATTTCAACAGTTTCTTTAATTTAATTGATGCAATATTCCACTGTACGCCCTTATAGCTCAGTGGTAGAGCGTCAGTCTTGTAAACTGAAGGTCCGCAGTTCGATCCTGTGTGAGGGCAATGATTGCAACTTCATTTAAAAATGCAAATGCTACTGACCATTTTCCGCCCTTTTTCTTCCCCATTTTAAGCTAATAAGTAAACCCAGTGTTAATTGGTTATTGAAGAACTCAACCATATAAACTATTGAACTACTTTTCACCGCACCAAAAAAAAAAAACTAATTAAGGATAGGGACGTTAATATAATCATACAATTTTCAGTTTCCATGGGCTTTAATTTGTTTGTGGACAAATCAGAGCTCATGTTATATCATACACTTACCATGATCACATACATTCCAATTGGTGAAAAAGAGAGACATACACACACACACACATATATATATATATATATACACACATACATTCTCTAAGACACAAAATAATACTAACAATTTCCGGCTCCTCCTTTGTATATATATTGTGACTTTTGCGTGACTATTCTGTCGACTAAACACTGTAAAAAATACACTTAGAAACTATATATATATGTTTCACGACTCTTTCGTTAATTGTTGTTGAAGACAGCACAGCGCGACACATGCTTAAGAAAGGTGGGAGGGAGAATAAGTTTAGAAATAGGCCGGTATGGGGTGAGGGATAAAGCTAAGCGGAAAGAGAATATCATGGCACAATGCTGATGTTAAAGGTGGGAAGAGGTCAATTAAGTTCAAATCTGCATGCCTTTTGGCTGTTTTTAATCGTCTTCATCCTCCAAGTCTTGCAATATTTTAAATCCAATTGGCAACTTGTAACTACTTTATACATTGATTAATACTCATCTCTACTACTGCAAGGAATGGTTGCCGAGCGACCTCCTTTCTCATTCATTCAAACTTTGCCCGGCACCAAGTTGCCAACTTGCAGGCGTGCTAGACTGCAAAAGAATATAGATACACGCACGCACACGCACGCATAATTCTGTTAGTTAATTTAAATTTACGTTACGTGAGCCAAATATTGAACAAAATCTTCAGAATATCTACACAGCTTCATTGCAGAATATTAAAACACTCAAACCCCAGCAAATGATCTTGACCAATTCATTTCAATGCTTTATATATGTCTAGTTGATATAGAAATTAAATTAATTATTAATAGCCATACAATATATAGTACTGTCTAAATATTAATCAAGTGTTCGCCACTATATATAGGATACAATGAGGAAACTAACTAGTAGTAATATCAAATATGTAGTGTTGTCCACTGGCGACGTAAGTACTAATAATTTTGTATTTTAATTAATTATGCAGTCTACCTAATTAAGTAATGTCATTAGTTAGGTTTTACTATTATTGTTGACCAAGTGATCGATACATACGTAGGTACTACATTAATATATATAATACTCCTCTAGTTTGCATGCAAGACTAAAATTAATGTGTTTGACTTTGTGCAGCAAGTATGTCAGTGATTAATTAAGGGAATTAATATTTCTTTGAGGTGATTTGATATTTTTGTAAAATTAAATGAAATTCACTTGTTAAAATATTAATTCTCATATAAAATTGATATTTTCACAAGTCAATATGATATTTTCATAGAATTAAATAGGACTCACATATAAAAATATTAAATTAATTTACAAAAATATCAATTATCTTAATTAAGTTTCAACTAATGAAACAACTTCTAATTACTTCTAGAAAGTTCCAAGGTCTATCACTCTATCATCAGAAAGTTACTCGACTTCTTGTAAACAATACATATAATAATACTTACTCCATCCTGTTTCACCATTTTTCTTTCTTTTTTCGAACAACTTGTTTGACCTCTCAATTAGTATCAACTTGCACCAACTTTTATGCCAAGTTGTAGATATACACGTCCATATCCCAATGATTAGAAAGAAGATAGACAGAAATCCGGAGCTCCAATTTGATCCGTAAAGAGAGATAATAAAAGATTGATAATTTTGAGAGGTATATATATACACAAATATTGTATGTATTCTTGCGTGGTCGACTTCTTAATTTCTGATATCCAGTCGTAGCTGGACATAGAGCACCAAATTAAAAAACTAATTAGCCAAATCTCTCCCTCTTCTAGATTTTCGGTTTCTTAATTCGTTTTGTTGTAAATCTTTACCAACACACAAATGCCTTCCTGAATACTCCTACATGACCGAGGAGTCTATTACTTCCATTCAAGTCTCGAATTAATGGAATTTAAATTATCCAATGCTTATATTTTGTGGGTTCAAAAATATATAATCTATTGAAGTTGATTTGAAATATTTTTAAATTAAAAATTAATATATATTTATTTTAATTTTAGTCTACATATATGATAACAAATATTATAAATTGTTTAAAGAATAAGTTAATACTACTAATAATTAAACTTATTAGAACATGATATGTTTTGTGTCGGCACGTTTCATTTATTGCGACTAACTACATTATCCACATGCTTTTATTTACCTACCTTAGGCATCGAAAAATATTTCATTTTCCCTGATCTGGTTTATAAATTAAAAATGGAATATGCATAAAATTAATTAAAAGGTAGCTTTTGATTTTTGTCTGATGAAAATTCATTATTTATTTAATTTTCCACTTGAATAAATAAAAACATTATCTTCTCCATCCATCCCCATCTGTTGCAGATACATTTGTTTAACTGCAAATTATACAATAAACGTGTGAGCACTAGCTACTTCATTTATCATTATGCTTAAGCACAAGTGGAATTTGGAGCAGCACCTTAAATTGAAATACAGAACTAGGTACATAACAGCATTTCATTTTATCAAAAAGAAAATACAAGGATAGATTTAATTTCCTTACATACATAGGGAATATATATATATATATATATGCGATTGGAATGAACAAATGCATTGAATTCTAAGTAGCAGCTCAATTCCGCGTTTTGACATTTTATTATTATTTTATGGAAACTTAAATTAATTAATTGAATGGGTGACCGGGAATTGAATTAATTAAGTAATGGCCATTAAATAGTTGAATTGTCCTGTTCGATTGAGTCAGCTGCCGGCCGGCGGTTCTTTCAAAGTAGCGATACAAGGCAAGGGTAGCAAGGTTTGAGTTGGGCTGGGCTGGGCTAGGCTAGGTACGTAATTCCTCCTCATATAACAACGTTACTTGCTACTTGCTATCCATTTAATTATTGTTTTCTTTTTTTAAAATAAAAATAAAAATAAAAGATCATATGAAAAAAAATACTAATAAGAATAATTTCACTACATAATAATTTATTTATCTCCAAATTAATTAATCTACCAAAAAACAAATAACATTGTTGGTTAAATCAAATTCCAAACACCTGCGAGATTATTACATTCAAATACATATAAAGCTACATGCATGAATTAACATTTATTTGAATGATTAAATATTGATCATGACTTGCACTTGACTTAAAGATCATGATCATGATCATGAGACAAGGGACTACTACTATGACTTGAAACCACCACCTCCCACACCTTTACTTCTCCGTCAAAGCTTCCACTAAACACCTTAATCCCGCTAGCACCGCCGTTCCCCCAATTCTCATCCGTCACAGCCGCCACCGACCTCACCGGCTTTTCATGTCCGTCCAACACCGTCAAGCAGCAAAACTTCCCCTCATGTCCACGTTGCCAAATCCTTACCGTTCGATCCGCGGACCCACTGAACAACAAATCACAAACGTTGATTAAACACAATATAGCCTTCCCGTGCCCTCTCAATGCACCCGTGACCACCATATAATTAGCACTGTCTTCTCTCTCCCACACCAATATCGACCGATCACATGCCCCCGAAAACAACACCGATCCCTCCTCGTTTAACGCCAGCGCATTCACCGCCGACTTATGCTTCTCTAACGTCGCTATCAAACTGTGCTTGGATTCTCTCTCTCCGCCACCTAACGGCCTCCCCCAAACTTTAATCCGCCGGTCAGCTGAAGCCGTGTATATGGTGCCGTCAACCGCCACCGCGACGGTGTTAATGGCATCATCGTGAGCTTTAATCGATTCGGTGCATCGAAAATTGGCCGTTCTCCAAATCTTCAAGTACTTGTCCCATGAAACTGAACACATTAATTGACCAGAAATGGCTAGTCCTGATACCGCGTCGTTGTGTTTGATCCACAGCCGTTTCTTATGACGGCGGATTTTAACGTAGTTTTTGGGTAACATGAATCGGCGCAAGCGGTCTATAACGGTGGGGAGCGTCGCTATAAGCTTGTGACGTTTATTCGCCGTTAATTCCCAGGCTCGGATCTTACAATCTTGGTGTGCGGTGAAAATGTTTTTGTTGAAGAAAGTGATGGATTTGATGGAGCCTGAGGAGGAATCTTTGACGTTAAATGTGTCGAGATGCGTGAAAGTTGTGATGTCGAAGACGTTAATAAAGTTACCGGAGGCGGCATAAAGGAAGTTGTTGTGAACAGAGAGAAAGTTGACGTGGAAGGGGTGAGGTTTGAGGGAGGTGAGGGAAGTATGAGTGACGGAGAGGTTAAGGGTTTCGAGGGAGAATTTTTGGAGAGAAGTGACAGATGGCAAGGTTTGGAGAGAGAGGTTGGATAGGAGGCTGCTACAGCTGGTGGCTTGAGAGATTGATGATGATGATGAGCTGCTGTTGCTGCTTGTGTCGGAACTGGGGAGAGATAATAGTGTTGGGGATTGTGATGTGTCCGGTAGGGTGGCGTAGTCGACGGCGGAAGAGGAGCATGTTGAGAACCATGACCTGACCTTCATTCTGACGACCGCCGAAATTTAGAGAGAGAAATTAAGAGGTTGAAGGGTAAATTAAGAGGTGTGAGGAAAGATGTATAAAGAGTATGTATGGTCGAGGTTATTCCTTTTTAATAAACTAATCTCTTTCTATGAGACGGAAGGAGTATGATAATATGATAATTTTGTTGTGGGATTTAAATTCACGTATCAATGGTTTAAATAATGTTTAAATTGTCAATATGATATGAAATAAAATTTAAAAATAATATTCAAGATCCACAGTTCAGAATAACGGTTACAGTTCAATAGAAATGTTTAGAAAAATAGAAAATGAATACAAAAAATAATTCACCAAACATGCGGTAATTCGCGTAGTCAGGTTATTTTCAGAGATTAATAAAGAATGAATACGAAAGGTTATTCACCAACATGCGGTAATCCGCGTCGTAAGGTTATTTCCACAATTTAATAAAAATTGAATACGAAGAGTTATTCACCAAACAGACGGTAATCCGCGCAATAAGTTTATTATCAAAGATTAATAAGGAATGAAAACGAAAGGTTATTCACCAACAGGCAGTAATCCGCGCCGTAAGGTTATTCCCACAATTTAATACATGAAAATAAATGACACATCTTATGAATAACAGAGAAACGATATTATTTTTAAGAATCAAAAAATGATAATCATTTACCGTAGTAAGTTTGAATAGTGGAAGATGAAAAAGATGGAATCCCTTACCTTAACACGTGACTGGATATTGATTTAAATGAGGTTGATTAACTTGAATAGTACTCGTACACTTATAGATCTTCACAAATATTCAAGATGGCTTAAGCACACTTAGAGAGAACTTACACAAAAAAAGTATTTAGAGAGTGAAAGAAAAAACAAGTAAGGAAGTTCATGAAAAATCCTTAAGTAAGTGCATGTGACAATAAAGTCAAATATTATACGATAACCACTTTATTAGTTTAATAATACGAAACACTGTGCAATGTCGTGTGCTACTGTGCAATACCGTGTGCTACTGTACAATACCGTCTGTTACTTGCAATATCGTATATTACTATTCTTATATCACCAGATATTTTAACAATTAAAAGTGATAGTACCATTAACCATTTAAAAAATTTTTATGTCGTTTTCTATATCCGACAATAATTCGTTGTGGAGTCCACCAATGATTGGTTCGTACGGCGCCGTCGTACAATTATTCGCCGACAAAACGAATATTTTCCGACATAATATAATTTACACATAACATCCTTAACTTTTAACTTTATCAATTTAACCACTTACTGTTTCAGAAAAAATATATATAAAGAAAAATTAAATTTTGTATTTCATAAAATTCGAAATAAAGTATTCGAGTGCGATTATATTATAATTTGATTATGAATTGAACCATCATTTTATTTCATCCAAAACAATTTTTTCCAACCAGAGGTTGGTAAATGTACAATGAATTTGGCATTCAGGTTAAGATAGTTAAGAGTTGTTTGAGTGTGTCTTCGTTTCCAAGGACAGGCTGGCTAGGGAGGGATGCAAAATGCCAGTTAACATGCATTGAGATTCAAAGTCTTGTTTTCATCTATGACATTTTGTTTTGCTTTTGTGTATATATATTTAACTAACTAATTATGAATACTCTCTATGTATACTCCATCGGCAACTAGATAATTTTATATTTGAAACCGTACAATCTTGAAAAGAAAAAAATTTGTATGCTTCCTGGCCATGAAAGGATTTGCAGATGCTTTTGTCTTTTAGTTTCTGCTTAATCCAGAACCTAAAATTATATATGTTTTGACCAAGAATACCAAGAGGAAAATACACTTAAATTTTTAATTTTTTTTATAATAAGTATTACACTACATTTGCTTTTGACCAAAAGATATAATTCTTCTTTCTTATCGATCAATAAATTAGAATTTTCTGTAAGTAATAGAATTTTGAAAAATGCTTTATCAAAATAATGAGAAATTATGTAGTTTCTCATGTCCAAAAAATAAAAATAAAATAAAATAAAGACAAGTTATAGGATCAGCAAGCAACACCCAAGTATTTCCCACAGAATTTACACCATACAATCTTCAGAGTTAACTACCCAAGCTAACTCTGTCTTTAATGCACATTAAGTAATTAAAAGATCAGTTGTTTTATGACATGGTAATGCATGCATAAAATCTAAATCCCTCCAGCAGAAACACCTGATTATCAAATTCAGAAATTCATATATATATATATATATATATATGTATGTATGTATGTATGTATATATGTCATGTATATATAGTTGTTTAATCGATTGTTATCATTCAAATTAACTATCTAAGGATAATTTACGTTTAGACTAAATTAAAGTAAATTGTGTGTGTCATAATCATCTACTACAGAAGGTAGTACATAGCTTAGATCTTAGAATAAATCGATAATTATACAGAACAGTAATCCACCAAAAGGACAACACTATTATTTTAATTAAAGCATTTGATGATTTACAAGTTGGGTGTCATTTGATATTTTACAAGTTGGGTGTCGTCTCGCATGCAAATTTTATACTGTATTAATTAGTTAGTAAATTGAGAACATAGTCCGAAGAACTTTGTAATCGCTTTTTTTTTAATCAACCAATTAAAATATATTAAAATTATAATTAATCCGATCAAAAAATAAAAAAATTACATTAAAAAGACTAAAATAATAATTTTTTAAAACAAAATAACAGAAAATCAAGAAAAAGGGTGTAGTAAAAATGCATCACATGAACAATAAATAAATTTAATTGACGCGAGAGAATTAAGTCCTTACAATTAATCAAAGATCTTAAATAGTTACAACTTTCCTATTATAATAGACTAATTATATTTATATATCTAATTTATCTCAAAATATCAACGTTGGAGGGAAAGCGAAGGGATAAGCAAGGGCCGGACATTACATACATATGTCATTCACGCATGCATGCTTATTTTTTCCCATGCAAATCGTTCTAGTAGTATGCTTATTTATTTCTCTCTCTCTCGGCTCAGTTCATAAATAAGAATCCTATTTTTTGTTGACCTTATGTTTGTTTCTGATTTATACATACTAATTTATGTCAACAACAATAATTCGTAATTTTACAATTTTTTGTGCATGGGCAAAACTATCTGAAATCAGCTGCAGGAGTATTTGATGGTGATCAACGCTTTCAATGTAATTATAATTTTTCAAAAATCTGAATTTCCAAAACAAAAAAAAAAAATTAAATTATACTATTATTATATTACCCTTATATATATAAATATAAGAAATGACATAATTTAATAATGTCTATCTATTAGAATTATTTTGCTTAATCTTTTTTATTTTTTTGCTTTGTGATATATATATATATGAGAAAGGATCCATGACATACCTCCTTAAAGAGCTCACCACCTTTAGCGACGGACCCGGTGACGGTTTGGTCTGTTGCCATAAGTTCGTCCGTCGCTAAAACTTTTAGCGACGGACAACATATCGCGACGGATAAACATTTAGCGACGGACGAATCTATGGCGACGGACCAAATCGTCGCCGGGTCCGTCGCTAAAGGAGGTGAGCTCTTTAAGGAGGTATGTATCATTTCTAATATATATATATATATATATATATATATATATATATATATATATATATATTTAAATTTGAAACAGGTTTCTTATATGTAACAAGACCAATTCCAGTGGAAGGAAAAGACTTGGCCACTACTTTCCAGCAAATCGATCGTGTCAGAGCTACCATAGGTTCAAGAAACAAGGAATATGACCGTTTAACTTAGATTGCAGTTGATTGCACATAAAACTTGGTGGAAGGTGAAAAATGACAGAAGGAATATATATGGTAGGGTTCGAGACTCGGAGACTGTTTTCGGAGCACGGGCGGTGGCGGCGGAGAAGTAGAAGAGATGGCTGGTTGTGTAGCAATGAGATCGGAGGTGAAATTGAGACGGGGAATCGAAGAGGAAAATAAAAGAGAATAAAAGGATTATGAGTAAAATGAAGGGATACTTTCTCTCTCTAAAGAGATTTTCCACTGAAATCGCCATTGCCATCTCTGTAAATTGTAGAGAGAGAAACAGAGGTAGAAGAGAGTGACAGAGAACTTGTAGTAGTAGGTGATCGTCTGTGATTTCGTTCATTTGCTAGTGGGCAAAATTGTCATAGGATTTTTTTTATAAAGTTATTTTTTATAAAATAAAATATCTCACTTTTTCATTATTTTCCAACCCTCTAAATTCTCACTTTTGAGAAAAAAAAATTGAGTCAAAAATTAAATCAATTTTATCTCTAAATCTTTTTCCTTCCTTCCTAAAAAAAAAAACTGAGAGACATATAATTTAGAAAAATTTTAATTATTTTTTCTTTCCTTTTTTTTTCCTCTCAAACAAAAACTTACAAACACAGAATTAGGGTTATAGAAGTCCAATCAAAATTTAGTTGGGCTTGGGTTTATCTAAACTTAAAGAAGAGCTGGGCTTGGGTTTCTCCCTTGTAAAGTTTGGGTTTGGTCAATAACAATAAATACTAATCTCTCAGCCCACCAAATAATGGGGAATGTTTTTTTAATTTGACAGTCGTTTTTTTTCTTTCCGCAGTAAAAACAGCAACCTCGCACGGCCTTATAAAGTCTACCATTCGATTGAAGAAGAAGGAGGAAGAGAGAGGATGGTGAAAGTAGGAACGTTCTTCGCTATGTCGCTGGGTGCATTTGTTTTCTGGGAAACCATGGATAAGGTCCACGTCTGGATCGCCCTCCGTCAAGACGAAAAGGTAGCTTTCTCCTCCCCTTTTTTTTTGCTAAATTATCCTCCCCCCCCCCCCCCCCCCCCCCCTTTTCCCCCTTCTCTGGTTGTTTTCCCCTACTAATATTTACAACAGCATCACTCTTTTTGAAATAACTGAATTAGCTTTAAATTTAAACTTCCACCAATTCCAGTTTCAAAGATAGATCCGACTGTATCTCTCGTGGTTTACTGTTCATTGTCGCATCTATAAATTGACAAATCCCTAAACTGAGAGGGAGAGGGGGAGAGAGAGAGAGAGAGAGATGGGGTTCATCTGATGTAGAATTTCATATGGCTAAATTGTTACTCACAGTCACAAATTACAAATATATGGAACAGAATTTACTGGGTTTTTTCTTGAAGAACAATTATATACATTTGTGATTCTGCTGATTCATTTGCAAGCTAGCGAATTGTAGAGGTTTGTTATAATTTCGGCGTATATCTTGTGGATTTTGAGTTTGCTAGTTAAGACTTTAACTATTAAGCAATAGTATTGTAATCCATACTATTTGAAAACAGCATCCATACTAATCCTTACGCTAAGAGAGTTTTGCCTAGTCGTCCAAGTGCTTATTTGTAATTATATACAAACTAGCCTAGATAAAAATACGTTAGATTGACTGAAAACCATGGGATTGGACTAAGAATGCATATGTAAACATTCCAACTTGAGAACCTTGCAAACGAGTTATAACATGTAAGGCTAGGATCTAATGCATCTTAGACTATCATGCTGGGCCTATTCGGCAATGACTTATTTTTTACCAACTTAAAGTTAAAATATAAGTCGATTTAAAGTTAAAATAGAAGTTGACTTTTAAGTAAAAGTATTCGGAACGAATTTAAGTGATAAGTCATAAATTAAGTTAAAACAGTTATAAAGGTGTTCAACTAATAATGACTTATAAATTAAAATATAATGTAAAGATTATTAAAAATGACATTGATGCATTAATAATGTTTCTTTAATAATAACAATAACAACAACAACAATAACGGACCATAATAATAATAATCTTCGTCTAAAAGCATAGTAGAGGATGGACATTTCAAATAGTTAACAATCTTAAAGGATATTATAAGTAATTTAACATAATATGTTAGGGGCATAATGGACATTTCAAATACTTTAATCAACTTAAGAAAAATGACTTATAAGTCATACTAAAATAAATAGGTAATGCTTGCATATTTTTTTTTGACTAATAAGACAACTTATAAGTAAAAAAAAGTCAATCCCGAACACCTTTTCTTTCAAAATGACTTATAAGTTTGCTTGACCAACTTATAAGTAGCTCCCGAACACCCCTGTATTCACTAAAGAAATCATTTGGCGGATAACTTTTTATTTTTTTGAGATTTGTAAAAAAATTCTTTCTATTGGCCAGTTTGAGAAAGTGGAAAGAAGTAATGTGTAAATCAATAATTCCATAGTCTACAAACTGTACCCTTTAAGGTTTTGAATAGTAGTAAAAGCCATTCTACAAAATCTTACTGGGGGACCAGCCTCAATGTCCCCAATGGGAAGTTGAGCCGTTTGTGAACTTGTATGGAAAATGCTTTATAATGGGGTTTTATGAAGTTACACTACTAAGACAAGTACTTGTTTTGTAATTGCAGGAAGAAAAATTGGAGAGGGAAGCGGAGATCAGGAGGGTGAGACAAGAGTTACTGCAACAAGCCAAAGAAACGAACTCTCTTGCCTAATTTTCTCTGCTGCTGGTTTCATTTCTATGAACTTTCTGTTTAGGCTTGTTTTTTGAATTATTCTTGTTGGGCTTGACAGAGTTTCATAACATATGACTTATGTATCACATTGATGATTATGATTGTCATTCATGAGTTGGGATGTATTATTTAACCGCTGCATTCTACTGTCTGCAGTTGCTAGATATGAAGTTGGTTTCCAAATGTGATTATGGATGCAGTTTGTTAAATCTGTAACCATTTATCATATTATAATAAACGTGGCATTGAAATGGTAGCACTACCTTCATATATCTAGTGCATTGGTATCTTTTCTTTGTTTCAATATAGGTTATAGATGAATTGATCACAGTACAGAGATTTCAGAAAAGGGACAGGTTACACATCCTACGCAATACTAAGGAGCAATGAGAGATGATGTGTGAGAACTTCGTCTCTGGTGGATTTTTGTCATAATATTATCTCTGTATAGTATTCCAAATAAATCATAGGTGAATAATTAATCGACTTAATGACTCAAAAAGTAGTCCTTTTTTTTTTCAATTTAACCCACGATTATTTTTTTTTACTAAAAACCTTTGGACTCTGAAAATTGGACAAAAAAATGCCCTTTAAACCATTGTTTTAAAATTTTGAAGTTTTGGTCCCCGGTAATGGAGGAGGAAGCCGCGGATGATGGAGAACGGTGGTTGTAGGATGAAGAAGCATGTCAAATGGGAAGGGAAGAGGTGTTTAGCCGTCTTTGCTTTTATTTAATTTTATAATTTTTATATTTATTATATATAAAATAATCATATGAGCAACATATAGAGTTGAGTATACAACGTATGCAATTAACCTAATTTCTGATATTAGGGCTTATGGTCTATGAAGGGCCTGCTTAAATGATTCTCTGGACCATATTTACCCTTGGTGAACCAATTCTCTAAATCATGACTTCTTCTTAACGTTATTTGTCAGTTAGTACAAAGTGTGTTTAAACAATCATAGAGAAAATATACATGCTATGATGGTAAACAATCCAGTTGTGCCAAATTTTACAAGGAATTTCCATCAAAAAATTAGGGGCCTAAAATAAATACAAAGTTTTGAACAATAAAATCCATCGAATAACAAATCACATGCCCCTTGACCCACTTTTTGAAAAAGCATTCTGATTTTTTGGAAGCTTGGTGCGGAAAGTCTCAGAAAACTTAATCTTACCCTGCTGGTAAGAAATCGTGTCCAACAATATAACCACTTCCGTCACCTTCTGTAAACAAGACTAACCCTCCTCATAACATATATATACACACACACACACAAAAGCCAACTCCAAAAATAGCAGACTAACCTCATATCAGCACACTCTACTTTTCCCCTCATCTTCTGTAAAAGCTACGAGACCAGAGAGCTTACTCTATATAAAGCTATGTATGCTTGCATAACTAGATCATATCAAATTGCTTCATGTCTCATATCTGATATATATCCTCCTTCCACATATTATTATATATACATCCCACGATTTTCGGGTGTTAATGCCCGTTAATTAGATAGATAAAAGTTCATCTTGTGAGGGTAATTGCTAAATGGAGATGGGAAAGGTTTTGTTGGTTGCGCTTTCGCTGTCACTGGTTGCCGGGGTTGCGAAGAGCACGGAGGTCAGCGAAAAGGACTTGGAATGGGAGGAATGTTTGTGGGCGTTATACGAGAGGCGGAGGAGCCACCACACAGTTTCCAGAGACTTAACGGAGAAGCACAAGCGGTTCAATGTGTTCAAGTTTAATGTGCATCACATTCACAAAGTGAACAAGATGAACAAAAGCCTTACAAGTTGCAACTCAACAAGTTCGCAGATATGACCAGCCATGAGTTCAGAAGCTCTTATGGTGATTCTAAAGTCAAACACTACAGGGCTCTCCGGGGCGGCTGTGGCAGGACCGGATTCATGCATGGCAAGACGGTACATCTGCCGCCATTCGTTGATTGGAGGGAGCAAGGAGCAGTCACTCCTGTCATGGACCAAGGCAAATGCGGTAATTAAATAAGCACTCTGAATTAAAATTTTAGTATTACTAATTTACCATATATGAAATTAAAAGTTTGTCACAATTTTTTATGTTGCTAAGCGGAAGAGATTTGAAGTTTTACAGGTAGCTGGGCATTTTCAACCATAGTTGGAAATATATATATTGTGACATGAAAATTGAAAAGATAAGCCAGTGGAGTAGTATATATTAATGCAAGCAAACAAATGTTTATTTGGAATTACAGATGAATGCTCCTCGTGTAGTTAAGATTGATGGGCATGAAAATGTACCTGAAAATGATGAGAATGCCTTGATGAAAGCTGTTGCAAACCAGCCTGTATCGGTTGCTATTGATGCTGGGGGTTCAGATTTGCAATTCTACAAAGAGGTAATTTCATTTTATTTTTTGCACAGAATGGTCTGGCGAAGAATAGCATAGTCTGGCTAATTAAACGTAGTCAGTTTTACCTCTATAAAATCGTTAATTATGAATACAAAGGAAGCATACCACACTAGTACTAGGACTAGTACAAAGAACGAAAGAAAATTGAGTTGTGGAAATGCAGGGTGTATATAGTGGAGAATGTGGGACGGGGCTGGGATAGATCATGGGGTGGCCATTGTAGGCTACGAAACAGCTCAAGATGGGACAAAGTACTGGATAGTCAAAAATTCTTGTGGGCCCGAATGGGGAGAGCAAGGTTACACAAGGATGCAACGTAATATCGATGCAGAAGAAGGGCTGTGCGGTAGGTATAGCCACGGAAGCCTCTTACCTGACCAAGTTGACAGGCGATAACCCGAAAAGAGGCCCTGTAAAGGATGAGCTTTGAAAGGCCCAACCCATAAACATCAATCTATGTGGGCTTATACAGAGCAGGGCAGTTTGTAATATATATATATATATATATATATATCAGTTTTCTTTGTCAATGGTTTCGTTGATAATAAAATCCATTTGAGTAGCGAGAATGGAAAAGAACTAATAATACCTTCATATTTTTATTAATTTTTCTTTCATTGATTTGAAACATTTAGAATTTATTTGAAAAAGTAACCATAGATAGGTACAGAGAGATTTTTGAAAATGGACTTCAAATGATAATTTCAACTATATATCTTTCATCATTACAAATTTAACAATCAAATACTAGCAACCACAAATGTTGAAGCCCAAAACCGCTCCTATTCTCAAATCGATGTTTAACTTTCTAGAAGAACCCATGTGTTAGCTCTTTAGTGGATTGGCACCAACTTGGCATGCAGGATGGCCAAACAGTATGTCAGGAATGAACCTTGACACTCAATCAATATGGACAAAGTTAACTTAACACTCGATGCATGTGACAAGTCATTTGGCAAAATTAGTATATCCAGGGATATACATTATGGCTCTTCAAGCACACCTAACATCCGTTAATGGCATATTGAACTTTCACTTCAAGTGCTACTATAGAGGAGGGGTGGTCCGTAAAGTTCACCTGAACCATGGGTAGGCTATCATAACCTATGCGTGGGGAACGTTGGGGTATTGTTGGCCCCCTCTAATAACAATGTTAGGATGCAATTTTGGTTGCTTAGATTAGATCAAATACTCGTTCATGGATTGGGCAAAAACAATGTTGTGTGGGCTATGTTCATTGTGAGCAACACCTTGGGCAAGTGCTTGGCTTAGTTAGATTCTCGTGTGGGTTGGATGGATAGAGCATCAAGACACGTGTTGGGCAAGTTCATGGGCTGAGACTAAAGGATGTGGGATAACTTTGTTAAGCTAGTTGGTGGGTTGGCTAATTTGATCATGCTCCATGCTGACGAGCAGTTATTAGTGGTTATGGACAGTTTGTTGACTCAGCCAATCACCACACACATTGTTGGGCGTTTTATGCTGGAATTGCTAAAAATAGGGGCCAGCACTCTACAGACAATTTGCTTAGTTGGCAGTTGTATAGCAGTTACTGGTTTACAAGGCCATTAGCCAAAGGAATTATAATAGTTGCGGATGTCAACTGTAAACCCATATGATTATAATTATATATGTATGTGATGGGCTTGTATTAGGCACTAAACAACAAGTGTGAGACCTACAAGCCTTAGTCTGAGTGTATTATATTGAGAGTAATAAAATGTTGGGATCTTGTCCTGTAAATTGTGTGGCTTGTGTGCGTGTGTTGCTTGTTCATAGTGTGTGTTTAAATACAGGAGTGTGTGGGCGTGTGTGTGAACGATTTGTTGACTGATTTAAAGGGAATCATTACATCGTAAGTAGAACGATTGATGCAAAAATAATTGTCATTTTGTGGACCTTGTGACACCTTGCATGTGGCCATATCGATGTTTTCCTTGATGTTTATCGGGAAGGAAAATGGCCATATTAATTTAACAAAATAAAAAATAAAAAAATGGTCATATCAAATTTACCCTCATCACCAAGCCTTCTTTGATACAGTGATTAAATTCACTTCTTGAGCACTACAAAGTCTTAAAATCCATCTCTGCCAAAGACAGAAATATTAAATTTCTCCTAAACTTTGCATAAAAAAAAAAAAAAAAAAAATTACCCCTCCAACCATTTTTTACTTTCAAAATAATGGTACAATTAGAAAAACAAAAAAAACAAGAAGCCGTACAAAGTGTTCTTTCCAAAGGTGCCTCCCCATCCAATTGGTGTGTGGGTGTTATTTTTAACAGTACTACTGTTTCTTAATATTTGTTTTTCTTCGTAAAAGTATGAGGAGTAATTAAAATCTTTATTAAATATCCCCATCTGTGCATAAAATATGTTTAAGTATGCATTTTACATAAATTAGGAAACATCAAAGTGTAAATAAATTTCAATTTCAATTTTCCTAAAAAGTAATCCCTACGTTCTTTTTTAATTCATGTTTTAAGAAAGAGAGAAAGAAAAAAAACACAAATATCAAGAAATGCAATTAATATTTTATTTGATTGATTAAAGAGTTATAAAATCTCGATATTATCTTTTTAAAAAAGATAAAAGAAAAATAAGTTAGTATTTAATTACTGTATGAATAATATAAAAAATTAAGTTATTAATATTTTCTTGAAATTTATTAATAGCAAATAAAAAAGAACAAATAAAAAGGAACCAAGGGAGGGAAGGAGTAATTGCCTAGGATGAAATAATCTTTATTTATACTCCAGTATTTTGATGGACGAGGAGGAGGAGGCTCTTTCATTTAGTTTTAAGACAGGGACCGAAGGAATAATCGGTAGTAGTGAGAAAAACCGAGTCCAACCCAAGTGGCCAACCGTGTGACCTCAAAAGGAATGCACGCATTGGCATTCCCACTGTGTTTAGACTTTTAAGTTTAGTTTGTAGTATTATACAAAACTAGTCCAATTCCTCCTGCTCCTTATAGAAATATAATAGTGGTGCCGGGTGCGTTTGTTGTTGTTTTGCTAACCCACTCTGTTCCCAAATCTTTGACCCGGTTTTGCTTTGTTCCGGTCAAACCATACCAAGATTCACACACACTATAATAACCAAATATACAAAATCCTCAAACTTAACGTAACGTTTGAATCGAAAAAATAAAATAAAATAAAGTAAAATAATTTATTTTATTTTAACTACAATGAGTTATTTTATATTTTCTTTTAAAAATAAATTTATAAATTTGAGAGATAGAAATAATTCATTCTATTATATTCTAATAGAATAATTAAACACAAATTTTTTTTATTTCATATGAATGAATTATTTCATTTCTTTTTTTAATTTTCTATTCAAACGTACGTAGCATAAATACACTTGAAAAGACGACAAACAATCCAATTAACGCAACGCTCACCCATTTATTCCATAAATATTACTTGTCCACTTACTACGAACAAGGCATATAATGAGTTTGGCATGGAAGTGTCATCTGGAGTTTATATATATATATAGTCAAACACCTGAGTAGTTAACGACTGGCTGCACACCAGCAACAACAATACGAGGTACGCACGTCTGTGGTGTGCCACAAATACATCAAGTGCTTGGGGACTGCAAAAAGAAAGGATTGGGTATTCTGATCACGTGGCAGACATCAAGTAGTCCACGTGTCAACCCCCCCCCCCCCCCACATCACTAGAGAGAAAGATAAGTTTTTGGCTCGAATGATAATCCTCAACTCTTGATATCTATAAAATTGAGAGATCAAAATTTAACAATTACAAGATAAGTAGATGTGTGTAAGAAATTAAAATAGAGTTACACAACATGAAATAACCTTTCCTACAAAATATAAGAGAGATGTCTTCTAAACTTTGGTCTAGACACATTCCACACATCTATAGTAATTACATACATTTGAAGAAATTGCGACTGTATTTATATTAAGGTCAAAACATAGGTATACTACTTCGTGTAAGACTTTGAGTTATCACTGATAGCTATTGATTGTGAGTGCAATTCAAACTTAAAATTAAATGAAATAAAAAGATGTATTGGTACTCCAACCATAGTCGGTGTATTTTACCATTTAATGACGATAAAAATTAATGTGAGTGGAGTTTGGAGGGACCTAGTTGCATGCTTTATTTCATGCCCCCTTTCTTGACCTCTTACACAGAGCATCCAATAAGATGGCATGCTGAGAGAGAGAGAGAGAGGCTTTTCGTTCTGGCAACTGCCATCATCGCTCTGGTTAGTATGATGTATAATGCATAGCAGCTCCCAAGGTCAAACCCTTTACCCCCCAATTATGGTGCCACTTCACCATTATAAATTATTTATTTTTTTCTTATTACCTGTGGCTGTCTGTCACAACTCATTCACAAGATGCTCTTACAGTACTTGCTCTTCTTACAATAACCTCAGCTCATATGTGGGTGTGGGTGTGGGTGTGGGTGTGGAGAACCGAGCTAGGAAATGATTCACCACCCCTTTATATATATATATATGCCAAGCAAGCAAGCAAGCAGCACATTCCTTGATCTAGTGGACGCTCCACTGCACCTGCTACAAACACTTGACCACAAATACGTAAACTAATCATTCTGCACGCATCTTTCATTTTTATTTTATTTTTTTCTTTTCTCTGCTAATTAATATTTCCCAGAAAGTACCAACAACATCCTACGTAGCCCTCGAGACACTACATCAAATAGGCGTCACCGGAAGACTGGAAGAAGTTGTAGAACGGTGCAACAACTTCCTTTATTGTTCATATTCATGCATATATTAAGATGGAAAAATTATTATATATCCTTTAGACACCTATCACGTGGCGTTTCACATCATTCAAATAGTACTATGTAAACATTTAAAGTTGACTATTTTACTTTAAATACTCACATGACACCACATAAGTTGTGTAAAATATCATGTGATAAGTGTTTTAGGACAACCGAATAATTACTCGTTAAAATCGAGTGAACAGTTATAATTTGTATACAAAATAAGACTATGTAAACTCACTCGCTATTTCTTTAATTATTAATTATGCGTCAAATTAAGAGGCAACTAAGCTAGAAAAAGTGTATTTATTGGATGGAGTACAGTATATTAAAGGTGAGCTTGTGCAATTTGGTATGGTTTGAAATTCAAGCTGCACATAAAATCGCTTAGGTACAATTTGACAAATCTAAAATCGCACATAAAATCATTTGTAATTGGTGCAATACGATTTCATTTGGTACAGTTTCAATTCCAAAATTAATTAAAACAATTGAATTATATACAATATACATTAATAATTTAACATCACACAATATTAAATATCACTTTAATAAAATACACAACCTCACTTATAATATTTTTTTTTTCTAAACAAAAGCTATTAAATTACTTACTTAAATCAATTTTGAAAATTTTCATATTAACTATGATCTGCATAAAATATTATTCCTCCATTTTCTCGTTAAAATCATAAACTAGCATCAAATATTTACTTTAAAAAATAATAGTTGAACAACTAACATTAAATTAAGATTAACATTCACACTAAAATACCACTTCACTATAATAATAATAATGAGCGAGAAAACTCTTCTACCGGTCATATTTAAAGCTGATAAAGTAAAATCTTAGTGTATATATTCAATAGAGTATGGAACATACAATCTTTTCAAAGAAAAGAACTATGCACCATTTTTGAGAATATAATATAATACAGAAGTATATACAGAATTTGTTAACGCATTCTTGAGCCAAGATGCAACAAAACATAATGCGGTGCGATTTATTGCATATGTTTTTACCCAGAATCCAAACCAAAACAACATTTGCAATTTTTCAACTCACTTAAAATCGCCATACACATTAAAACCGTTGGTGCAATTTTTAGTTCAATTTCTACAATAATTCAATTTCTTGCTCACCCCTAAAGTATATAGTATACATCAAGCAAGGGAATTTTCTTTAATTGGCGGAGCAATTGTTAACCATTAGGGCTGGTTGGTTATGAGGTAGTTCAAGTTAGGATAATGCAGGAGAGCGGAGCTGCTGAAGTGAGATGGTGTAAGAGAGATTAAAAAAAGTGGGGAGAGAAAATTATTCAGTTCTCTCTAGACATTAGACATTATCACGTAATGCCTCAAATTAATCACATCATGTCATTTCAACATGTAAAGCAATAATATCCCACGAATACTGAATAACTTCTCAGGGAGAAGGAGAAGTTAACATACAAAAACCAGTTGGCAGCCCCACAAAGCAATAAAAATGAATAAATCTAAATACACAAATTTACATTCAAATAATTAAAAAAATAAAATCTTACACAAAAATTTATATCAGTCTCACTTTTTAATGATTTAGATAAAATTCGTGTTTAATTTAGCATAAAAAAATTTGTGTTTATAAATTTGTCCAACAAAAATGGAGGCCGGCAAGGGAAAGGAAGGGAAGGCTTCTTTGTGGAGGC